>VZUI01029358.1:0-166558 GCA_013401135.1 Cettia cetti | reverse complement strand
GGAGAGGCGGGCTCGGGGCTGTGGGCACGGGTGTCATCGCCCGGGAGAGGCGGGCTCGGGGCTGTGGGCACGGGTGTGATCGCCCGGGAGAGGCGGCAGTGGGATCGGTTGTGAGCCTCTCGGGAGGGCCAGGATCGGGCGTTTTCCCCACCGGGAGAAGCGGGACTGGGGTTCCCGGGAGAGTGTGTCAGCCCTCTGGGAGAGCCAGGACTGGGGCTCCGGAGAGCAGTGTCATCCCCGGGGAGAGCTGGGATCGGGTGACATCCCCGGGGAGCGGAACCGGGCCCGCGCGGCTGCAGGCGGGTGCGGGGCGCCCTCGGTGTTCGCCTGTCGCTGTCGGCTCTCGCAGCCAGATGTGTTCTGTCTGTTCCGCATCTCAAGGCGCAGGTGTGTCCCTGTCCTGCTGTAACCCCAGCCCACAGCTCAGCGCCGCAGCCGCTCGGTCCCTTCCCCGCGAGGAAATGGGGGAGGGAATCGGAAGAGTAAAAGCTACAAAACTCTGGATTAAGATAGGGTACTTTGATAAACAAGATACAAGCTGTGCAGACAAGCGAATGAAAACAAGGAATCCATTCACCGCTTCCCGTGAGCGGTCAGGTGTGTTCAGCCATCTCCACGAAGGCAGGATTCCATCACGCCTGACTGTGGCTCGAGAAGACAAACGCCTCCACTTAGAAAATCATCTCCCTTCCTTATTCCTCCCACTCCGAGTGTCCACCTCTTCCTTCTGCCCCCCACTTTATATGTCGAGGGTGACACCATAGCATACATGGAGATGGTTTTTAAATAAAAGAGGAGACATTTGGATTATATATTAGGACGAAATTCTTCTCTGTGTGCTGAGGCACAGGCACAGGTTGCCTAGAGAAGCTGTGGAAGCCCCATCCCAGGTCAGGTTGAATGGGGCTCTGAGCAACCTGGTCTAGGGGAAGGTATCCATGCCCACTGTAGGGGTTATGGAGCTAGATGATCTTTAAGGTCACTTCCACCCCAAATCCTTTTATGACCTGAAGTAGCTTTGGCCTGTGGTGTTTTCTTCATGTATGCTTGAACTATTAAGGCTGCTGTCAGTCCAATTTGATAAGTGTTGAATAAAATTTTAAAATAAACTTTCCCAGACTTTTAAACTTCAAGCTCTTAGAATATTCCTTTATTACCAGCTGATTAAATGGAGAGTAAAGGGAAATTACCATAATGGTATTTATAAATTATTTATTTATAGATGCACTTAAATAGTTTGCAGACCTGAAATAATAGGCCGTGTTTGAAACCCTAAGTAATAGTTCACGTAGTTCAATATAAGGTTAATTAAAAATGCTGGTGTGTATTTCATTACTATGTAAGTGGCAAGTAGCTGGCTGTGGGATCAGCTCTATAAAGAACTCGAAGCAAATTATCCTTTAGATTAATGCCCTGACAGTGGAAAATGGATGTGATTTGCTTTCTTAACTGGTAGATCATAGTTTCTTTAGACTTCAGTGGTGTGCTGAGCATTGTACTAACATGATGTATTTTCTGCATCTGAGTAGGTTGTAGGTCCTGAAGGCACCAATCCCTTATTCCTGTTCATGTGTTGAAAGCAAGGACCAAAGCTTCCAATGGCTGCCTGGGCTAGGAGGCTGCTTGCTATGATGCCTTGCATGAGGCTGATGCTGAGTATTTATTTAGTTACTTTAGGCAATAGCTAAAATACGAAACTTGCTGGATAGCCTCCTGCTTGGTCATTTTTTCTGGGGAAAGCAATGAAATGGATAGGAAATAATTGAATCAAAAGTGCTTTTTTTCCTAGTTGGATAAAGTATAAGGGGAAACTGTAGGCTTCTACAGTTTCTGTAATTCTTTACAGTTTTTTCAGAATATTTTGCTTAACTTTATATTATTGCACTGGAGTAGTAACTGGCTGGAGCTCAACCCTGTAGCTTGTATGTCAGTAAGTGTTTTAGCAGTAACTATTCAGTATTTCTAAGTCTGTGCAAATGATGCTAATCACATAGGTATGTCTTCTCAGCATTTGTATGAGATCCTTTTTGCTCCTCATTTGGAAAGGTTTCATTGCTGTTATCAAAGCTGAGATTTGAAGCTTTTCTGCAGTCATCAGAAAAGAGCTGAGTGGAAGGAATGCAGAAAGCAAACATAGGTTTTTTTTTTTCAGGTTTGGTACCTTAGACATGGCTATGCATACTGTTAGTAATGGATGTCAAGCTGTGCTGTAATAACACAAATATTAACATTGTTTTTCTTTCATTTTATTGATGACTAATTAGCTGTTTGAGCTGTATCAATTATAGTCAATCAACCTTTTGTAATAACACCTTTTCCCCTTACAGTATTTCATCCTCAAGACAGCCATCCTCACTTGGGAGAAATTTTACATGTACCTAATTGAAATCCTAACAGAACAGTGAATGCAATTTCAAGCTAAGCCACAAAATGAAGAAATAAGAGCAGATGGCCCCTTCAGAAACACAGATTAAACAGGATACTCCTGGCCTGCTACATGGTTAATCTCATGCTTCTTGTCAAGGGGTACTTGCCAATAGTTAGTTATTATGCAAGGATATACTAAAAGCTGTATGAATGTAGTGAAAAAAATCTTTTCTTCATTCACAGCTCTTTCCGATAATATAGTGTTATGTTCCTACTTTCAAAGTTACAGTTATAGCAAGTATGAGTAGTAACTTATTCAATTAATTGTGCCTTGCTTTAGAAAGGGATCCCCCAAAAAGAGCAGCTCTGGAGTTTTTCATCAATGAAAATTCACTGTAGCATTTCTGGTGTTTTCTGGCTCTGTGACACACTGATGATTGAGTCTTTAAACCCACATGTCAGATTTTGTAGAGGGATTTGTGAGTTTGTCTCTCCTGTCAGTATGAGAAAGAGCTTATATTCCCTGTGGTTAAATGTTCTTTTCAGATGTATTAGTGCACAGTCAGATTTTAGTGTTCAGTGAAGCAACTTTATTTCTTGGGTGTATGCAAAATAACACATTCCAGCCTTTTTAGGTGGTTATTATATATGTCACTGGACATGTCATTCCTGCACTTGATCTAATGTCAATGAATCCAAATGGGGAAGTGAGATTTGAAACTTAGTAATACATGCCCCTTTCTCTGAGAAGGCTTTTTCATGGGTGTGCAAGTATCCATTGGGACTGTTTGAGTTTCTTCTCAAATGCATGTTTTTGCTTTTTTCCTTTAGTAGCAAGGAGCAATAGAAAAATCTACCCTATTAATTGGTTATTGCTGTCTCAGCTGTCCTTCATCTTTTAGGTACCCAGACTCTAAATTTCTTAAACAGCAGTATTTTTTAAAAACACATTCTCTTTGTCCTCTGCCACATCTAGAAGATAACTTCATTCTGTACTTTTGGAAAATGGAGCATCAACATTTTCTTTCCCATATAAAAGCAATTTAAGCATCACTGAATCAAGAAGTAATGGCACCTCAGGTAGTTTGCGTTGGCACTTTTCTTATTGTTTCTTGGCAGGCAGAAGTGATGAAGGAGCAGAAACTTGAATATATGGGGCCGTGAAGGCAGGTGGGGGACAGGCAGGGCAGGTGTCTGGTTAGAAGCAGCTTGTGCAGGTTCCCAGCACTACTGTTAAAAATATCACCAGTTTTGTTTTTGCTGTCTCACCTTGAATGTAGGTGGACTTCCCTGGCTGTGAATTGTTGCACTGCACTTAAAGGTGTCAGCTGTCTTGTGCCTGTGACACTTTGTAGTATTGAGTTTTGGTGTATAATCTGTAGAAATATACTGAAATCTGCTATTTATAACTGTTGAATATAGGAATTACTCCCTTAAGAACACACATACTCATCACTGGGAAAAAGTTGTGTTCAGTGCAAGTTGGCATTTTGAAATTAGCTGGATTAAAACTAAAACAGTAACACACCTGAAGTTAATTGATAAATTAACTACATGACATAATTTGGTTGCAGTAAAACTCAGGCATCACATTGTAGATTTCTATATAATCATTTGATTTTAAGCTGTCTTCAAAATAAATTATCAAGACAAATTTATTTGTAGTGTCTTGATTGCTGTACAGAGCAGGCAGTTTTCCTGATTCTTACAGCTATACCATAACCATGTCTGTTGGAAAAAAACTTGGACCTTTAAAAATACTTTTTATTGTAGAAAGATGCTTTTTGTAAACAAATTTACTAACCCAAAATACAACTTACTCAGAAGGAGCTGCTTAGTTCCGTTTGAGGTAAACATGAAGATACTTTCTTTACAGAAAAATTTTGAATCAGAGCTGTTTTTTATGGCAAGTAAACCCATACTATAGATGCTACTAAAACTATAGTATATTTTAGCTTTGTAAGATGTTTCAGCAAAAGCTTACTGGCATAAGTTGGTAGTTACTTCAGATTGTGCAGGTATAACATGTGGTCAGTTTTATTTTTCCCTTAAATTTAGAAAGATGAATAGTGGTCCATTAAGTGAGTGCTAGAAATACTACTTCAAGAAAAAACTTCATCTATTTCTTCATAGATGCCATGAAAGTTGGAAGATTATCCTCTTCTGGGAAGCTGCTACATGGACAGGCACATGGTACTACAGAGAGATTTATTGCAACCGTAGATGTGGCTGCTTTCCTGCAGAAAGTGATCTGTTGAAAGATGTTTGGCCCTTTCCTTATGATTTGCAGCTGGATTGAGTCCGTAAGATGGGCTTTCAAGTTTTATAACACTTCTAGGGGAGTCTGATCTTGTTCTACAGTTCTGTGAAGTGGTTCAACTAATTTCATGAGAAAAAGTTCAATAGCATAGTATTTGGAAAAAACCCTGAATGTGGTAGCAATATGCATTAATTCTGTGTAATATGTGTCTTCATACACAGAAAATAATTTGGATTTGCCCGCTATTGAGCATGTGGAAGGAGCTGTAATTAATGTTATCCCTCTGCTAGTTAATTTTTTACTTGGATGCTAGAAGTTTTTAACATCCAATTTATGTTGAAACTCATACATGAAGTTACCACACAAATTTCTTTAAGCTGTATTTTCCCATAGGACAGTAGATGTGCAAGCTGACTTTGTATGGTTTTTTTTCTGCCAAGTTAAGTTACTGCAGGCTAGGGCTGTAATGGGTGGCCAAAAACAAAAGTGCTGCCTACAACAATTTTATCAGAAGTGATACTTTGCCTCTTTTATCTGCTCGCAGTGGAAGTGATGGCCGTCTGAAGGAATCCTGAAGTGGTTTGGGTTGGAAGGACATTAAAGGTCATCTAGTTCCAATCCCCTCTGCCATGGGCAGATACACCTTCCACAGAAGCAGCTTGCTCAAAGCCCATCCAACCTGGCTTTGAGGTTAGAGGATTAGGGTTGTGTTAGCCTAATCCAGGATGGTGTGTTTGAAATGGTCTCTTCTTTTACATGTGCCAACTAATGTTTCATAATGTCCATAGGTTCGTTTCCTACATCAGTGCATCAGAATGCACAAATGCTTTAGGATGCTTTAGATTATCTTTTTCATAAATATTAAAACAAACTTAAAATTCGTTGGTTTTGTTTTACAGAGTAATATACAACTCATCTATTTTATGACCCTTGACATCCACCGGTTTTTCTGGTTTTGTGTTCTTTATATGCAGGATTACTTTTTCACAGCTTACTGGAACATCAATAGTTTGTGCTTTAGTAAACAAAGTTTCAGACATGGCAGTCTAAGGATTCTGAGAAATTTTCATCAAAGGACCAGGGAGTTTGTGTTAAAAATCAGCAAGATGAGAAAATTGTGAACAGTAGGTTGATACAAGAGATTATACATGAAGGTTATGTCAACATATACTGTTTTCAATGGTTTATCTTTTAGAGGCTCTAAGCAGTGATTGCATTCACTTTCTGATTTCACTTGATCAGTGCAATGCCACAGGTAGATTTTTTTTTTATCAATTCTGTAGTAAGATTTAAGTTATGCTTGCTGGTAGAGCTTATGTAGGATCAGTGGATGTGAGTTTAAGTCATAGCAGTGGTCAGGTCTTAACTCTGAACTTCACTGAATTAAATATAAGAATTTAAAAACATTATATCGATACTTGCAATAGCTTTATCTCTGTTCCTTTCCCTAACTCTGTGTGAAATATGGACCGTGGCAAGTTTTTATTGGACAAAAAAATGCATTTTGGACAATGTGGTGTTCTGGGAAGCAGTGGGAAGAGCTGCATGCTGTGTGCATTTTCAGCCATGCACAATGGAGAGGGAAAACAATGGACTGCGGTACGCTGGGTCTGTCCATAGATGTTTTTCTGGACTGTTTTAGCATTCCTATGATGAATGAATAACAATAATTTCTACTGTGCTTTCAGGTAACAAATCGTGGCATTCTATGCTCCAGTATTTCGAGGTAAATAAATCTTGAGCTGGGGAAAGGGTTTACTAGAACTAGTATTTTTTAAGTACCAAAGATGAAACAAATTGTTTCTTCAAAAAATAGTTTCAGAATACTCCAGCAAAACAGCAGAAATCAAGGTGCTTGCTTAAACTTGCATGAGAGGAAGGATCACCACTGCCAAAGTGCTGGCAGTGCTGTTCTGGTGCAGCCCAGGTGCTGGTGGCCTTTGCAAGTGTGCCTTCCTGGCTGGTGTTCAGCTTTTTTTGAGCTTCAGGCCCTCTTCTGCAAAGCTGCTTTCTGGCTTTTTGGTTTCCAGGCCATTCTCTTGCATGGGGTTATTCCTCCACAGGCACAGGACTTTGCACTTCCCTTTAAACTGCACAGGACTGCTGTCAGCCCATTTCTTCACCTCTTTGAGGCACTTCTGAGTGTCATCACAACCCTCTGGTCTTTGAAGCATTCACAGTTTTCTGTCATGTGTAAAGCTGCTGAAACTGCACTCTGTGGCATCAGCCAGGTCATTGATGAAGATGTTAGATATCATTGACCCTCAGAGCCCACCACTGATGTCTGACCCCTTGTTGGCCTGGTTGTGGTGCTCCTGACAGAGTTCTTCGAGCCAGGCAGGTCAGTTTTCAGTCTGCCTCATCATCCATGTTTCTATCCTGTGCCTCATCAGTCCACATGAGGATAGAGTGTGGGAGGTTATCAAAAGCCTTCCTGCAGATGGGGTGGACACATCAGCTCTTCTCTCATCTCATATTGTCCAAGTGCTGTTTAGTACGTGTGACTTCCTTGCCATAAATTTGTGCAAACTGCTCTCATCTTTCTATGCTTGCAAAAGGTTTTAAAGAGCTATTTACTACATCACCTTCCAAGAGATCAAGGCAAGTTTTACCATGCTGTGGTGCCCCAGATCCTCCTCCCTACTCTTGAAGATAGGATTGATACTTGTTTTGCCTCAGTCATCAGTGACATTTCCTTATGACCATGACCTTACAAAAACATTGGCCTGTTGATGACATCAGCCAGCTCCTTCAGTATTTGTGGATGTTTCCTGAAATTTTTGCTTTAGTCATGATTTCAAGTAAATTGTGACTTATGGAGGGTGTGAGTTGTGTTTACTGGTATTTATCAGTGGGATATGACACATTACTGAATTAAAGATTGCCAGAATGTGAGGCTCTACCTTGGTCTTCTGTCACTGGGATGGAGGCTCCTGGCAAAGCTCTAGTTTACTAAAAATTATTTTTAGAGAAGTAGAAGATTAACACTACTTTGTCTTGCCAATGGCTACATAAATCTTGCATAATGCTAAGTAAACAACTGTACACTTATTTGTGTAACTATCAATTATACAAAACACAGGGATGTGTTTTGTTAGCATAGCCATCTTGTAGTATTAAATATGGTTCGAATCTGCTGGCAGAATTTTAGACTGCAGTCTTTGGCAGTGCCCTAAAGTGTGGTCTTAATAGTGCTTAAGTCTGTCTGTTTTAAGGGTCAGCAACTGGATGTGTTTTGGCTACTTCTTCACCTTGACAATAGTTTAAAATGCGATATTTGCATAATGAGAGCTGCAGGTTTTATCCATTTTTCAGTTGAGACCTCACTTGCACGTTTTCTTGTGAAAGTTGTCAAAGGAATCCCAGAAAGTTTGTAGTACTCTGCAGTGCTATGTACATAAGGAAGGAAGATTATAGACAGTTCTTGATGCCTTACCAAAATGTCAAGTGAAATCTTGTGTAAGAGCTACCTGTCTGCATTCATACATGTAAATGAAAAAGGTGTGAGAGCTGCTTGTAAGGACTCTTGATACAGAAAATTAACTTCATTTTGCCTGAGTCCTATGCACGTAGTGTACGATGCTCTGTAATTTGGTTTTTATTTTTAAGTTACAGAACAAATGAGTTGACTTTTTGTAGTTAGTGGATGCCTGACCTTGCTAGTGTAAAAATATTCATGCTTAAAGAAAGATCTGCTGTAGGTAAATGTACAGTAGGCAAATCATACAGCTGATTTTAGCATTTTATTCTAAGTTATCTTCACATTGAGATAAATAATTTTCAGTGGAGTAGGTTGAGGATATGGGACTAACATCTGTCTACATCTTGTTTTCTTCCTGAGCAAGACTGATTAAACATCTATTAATACCTTATACATGATTTTGACAATTCCTACTGTGGTGCTTCTTACCTTACTGCTAATATTAATCAGTCTAAACAGATTTTAGTGGAGTCGTTTTTGATGTGAAGGTAATAGGTGTTCAGTTAGTTTTGAATTGCTTAAATAAAAAAGCCCATTCAAAATATTTGTCCTATTGGTGACTGAAATGTTTTTTCAGATCAGTGCAGATAGTAGTACTTACACTGTAAAACAGAACTTATAATGCCTCTGAATGCAATTTAAATAAAGATTTGTTTGAGTCCTTCAACAGGGATATTATTATTAATTTGAGGATTCTGAATGCTGTAGACATCATTCTAGCATGAACTGCTTATTTTATTGTAAATTGAAATTAGGTTCATTGTCACTTGCTTTTACAAAATTAAGGTGGCATATGAAAGACAGTTATTTAGAATTCAACTATTGTAATAATGCACATTAGTTGAAAGAAATTAGTGTGTTTTTTTATGCACAGTTCATGCTCTTAATACATTACTTTCCATGCTAGTTCAGAATTAGGACCTATTATGTTGCAAAACTTGTGATTTTAAAAAGAATTTTTAAAAGATTAAAATGTTGGCTGAGGAGAATAGGTGAGGTTTTCTGAGGCTTTTAAAGGAATGGGGGTAGGGGCAGTAATAGAGCAACACCATTAAAAATTGAAAATTCTGTTGCATCTTTTTGTGTTTTAGACCCATTTAGGGTGAGTCTAAATGCTGCCATTTCACATATATTTAGTTTCCTTATTTAAAATATTTTGAGGCTATTTTTGTTTGCCTGATTTGCTTGATAGTTCTCTATTTTTCCCTTTTCATAATGAAGATACACTAATTAGTATTTACTTTGGAAACATCTTGGAGGGTAGAAAAAGAGATATTTGTCTAAGCGTTTATTCATCAGAAAATGTTTAGTTGCTGAACTTAATTGTGTGTTTTTCTGAAGGATTGGGTTGCCGTATATACAGTTGAAATTGGGAAATTCTGCATTTTTTTGTGAATGTCTGAACAGAGAAATTGCTTTGAAGCAAACTAGACTATGCTAGACATCTTTTAAGATACTCAAAAGTAGGAGGCTAAGGTTGACTCTTCTGTTTAGTGCAAAAGTTGGGAAGGTTGTCCAGCTTCATGCAGATCAAGAGGATGGGGAGTGAATAGTAGGTCTCCTAGAGGCTGTTGTAAGGAAATCTGTAGGGTATATTTCAGCAAGCATTTTGAAATATATTAAAACCCTGCTGTGGTGATTCTAGTTCAAGTTCATGCTGTGCAGTACTGTTTTCAGCTTAAAATATGAGAAGTATTTGTTGGAGAGGTGTTGATTCAAAGAACTTGTAATATTCCCGTAGTAGGACAAGGAATAAAGCAGTCCAAGGTAAAAGATGTATAATCTGAAGTACAGTCGAGACCATTTTACTACAACAATGATGAGATTAAGCCCCCATCAATTTAATCAAATTTAGGATTGTAATTGGGTTCACCATCTTGTGTTACTGTACTCTGGATTTACAGAACTCCTGGAAGGACTGTGGGCAATTAGTCAGCATCTGGCACAGCAGACTTCCTATGGCTTGGCTTCGTTGGGAAAGTTCTAACATTTTTTTAAGAATAGGTATTCTTAAAATGTCTTCTGACATAAATTATGGGTTTTACCTCAGTGAAAAGTCCCAAATAGTTTGGAATGCTGATATTGTCAGTTTTGCCCGTTAAGGAATAAACATTGGGTTTTTTTCTGAAATTCTGCTACAACTGACTTGGAGTCCCCCTTTTCTTCTGGGACCTTGTCTCTTACCAAAGCTTGGATGCATTCCTTAAAGGGGGTCTTCATAAAATGCAAACCAATAAATCAAGGTCTGTTTTCTGTATTACCGTCGCTTTGATTTTTTTTCTGATGTGAAACCAAAAGGAATCATGTGGCCAGAGGAGATGGCCATCCAGCTCAGTGTTCTGTCTCCAGCGACGGTCAAAAGCAGTGAGTTTTCAAGAACTAAGACACTTGGCCTTCACTTTGACCTAAGAGCTTTCTGAATTGAAGAAGGGGTGATTTTTCTAAGTCAACTGTGAAGCTTTGAGAAATATTGCTATTGGGCTGTGCTTCAGTAGTTGTGTAACGTGCTTGTTTGAGACAGTCTAAATTTTGAGGTTTCCTTTTCTTAGGTACAGGCAATAAAATTGCCCGAATAAAGCAAAATCAATTGCTTCTATTGTCTAATGCTAGTAATTTTCAAACCCACTTGATTTAGGAGTATTTTTAAAGGACAGTGTAATTCTTAGAATATTTTCACTTTCAAAATGAATGTGGAAACTATGTCCAGTGCAATTGCTGTGCAGTTCCATCCATGCCTTGTTCTGTTACGCCATGACCATGTGGATATCCTTGAATGAGCCTTGCATTTTCACTTGTTCTTCCATCCAAAGTAGGAAAAAGTTAGTACAAGTTCAGTAGTACAAAATTATTTGGCTATAATGGGATGTTTGGTAGGACATCTGAATCTCAGGAAACAGAGTAGAAACTTTAAGGGTTTGCAGGAAAATTGACCTGATTTCTGTTTCTCCTGATCTTGTGTAAAGGAAATATTGCCTTAAGGACAAATGCAGTAAATATTTCTGTTTACTTTGTGGTTGAGTCTTATATTTATTATATTGATTTACTACAGACAGATAGGGCATCACTTTGCTCAGCATTAAATTCATGTATTTTTATTGGCTTAGCTGAGGGAGCTGGAATCCTGGATTGTAGTTTTGCTCCAGGAAGATTAATTCTAACTGAAGAATAATATGAAACAATTCTACTTTGTCGTTATCTGACGTATTTACCACTGTTATTTGGTGAATTAACTGAGGACTAATCGTTGCTTAGATCTCAGCTATGATTAAATGTAAAGAAAATCCATGCAGTTACTACTGCATGCAGTTAAATTCCTGTTGCATTAGCTGCATTCTTGGTCTGAGAACATGAGATTTTAATCTCTAGCATTATGGGAAGCTTTAATCACATGTTTATTTACTGTTTGTGATCTAGGAGATGGCATTGCTTCATGTAGCTAAGCAGTGCAGTAATCTAAGGATTAAGAAAAGGCAAATCTTCCTATCCATTTGACCTTGAAAATCTGATTGGATTTCCTGTGTGATCTGGCATGATTTTTCCCTAATTATCTAAAGCTTGATGTATGTGAATGATATTGCAAGAGCTGTCCGGATATAGATAAAATTTGAATGCTTAGCTGTATTTCCCATTCTCTTTAGATTTCAAGTTCAAAGAAATAAAAGACTGGACTTGGTTCATACAAAACTAAAGTCTTTTAAAATAGCAATGAAGACGCAGCAAGTCTTAAATAAGTTTGATTAACATTAGACTGTAACAGGAAAAAATACTTAATCTTACTTTCTGCTGCCTTGGCAATGGGCTATGGCTGTTTGTTAGTAATTTGTCTTTAAAACAAATGTGGAAAATTGTGATCCATTTTGCTGAGAGCTGATTTGCAGCCTATTAAAGGGTTTCAGTAGCTTCAAGCAAAAAGAAAGTTGTTTTAAACAGTGCAGGTAAAAGAATAAAGGGGTTTTGCCTAAAATGTTCAATAAAGTGTGTAGATACTAGGGGTAGGAAAACTGATTTTTTTGGAGTAAGGAATGTGTTTCTTCTAATAATTACTTTAGTGACTTCAGAGTTCAGTATCTACTGGAGCAAGAAGAGAATGGTCTTTTTATGGTTTTTATTAGCTTGATTTAGTCCCATATTATGAGCATATTTAGCATTAATCACATTGTTGCAACCAAGTCCTTCAAAGACTTAATTCAAATAACTTTTCTAAGCTAAAGTATTTAGGAAATACAATTAGCAGTGTATTGATCTCTTAAGGAATTTATGCAGCTGGCTCAGCTGAAGAATATTATTGAGGTAGAGCTCTGTGTTTAACTCTCTAAGTGCATTTTACGTGCATCTGAGGTGTCTGAAACCAATCATTTCCAGGTGTAATATTTCTTGGCAATTTCCAGGAAATTCCTTAAACCACTGATTCATAAATTTGTAGTTCTCACTTTCAGGTGGGCCGCAGGATTGCAGTGTATGCCGTGCTGTGCATTTGGGGATAACAGCTTATAACTCAACAAGACAAATTTTTAGCCTAACCAGTTCATAAAAACTTGGTGGGCTTTGATATTTAAGGTACTTTTATTTTGGAGGTTTAGATTCTTCAGGAAAAAGTCCTTTACTGTAACAGTAATTACAGTGACTGAGAACTTGCAATGGTCTTGTATCAGGTTGGGATCAATTGAACTACCAACTACTCCCAAAGATTGGGAGTCTCTGTGCACTGCTGTATCACAAAAAAATACAGCAAAATGCATTCATTGAATTTAATATTGAATTAAGTTGAACTGTGCTTTTCTGACTTTGAACAAATTTTAGTCCTAACATTTAAAATCAATACTAAATCACATCATAGCAAATTTTGTTGCAACTGCATTTGCTTTAATCATTACAAATGGATGTATTTTTGTTACAATTTTAATAGTCTGTATTTTGTGATATAAAATATTGCTAAATAACAGGCTCCTGATCAGTTTTAAGCTTTGTGTGTTTATACTAATAGTGTAATACCAACAGCAGCCTTAAAAATTAGTGTTGTGTTTTTATTTGTAAAACATAAAATCCTCTAAGACCTGATCTTGTTTTTCAAGAGAAATCAAAGAGCTTTGTCACTACTGCCCTTGTTATGTGAGGAAAGAAAGGTGTTTGATGGATATCTGTATTTGAATGTTGTGATAGTATTATGCGCTTACACCTGAATGTGATATTTAGAAAACTTTGACTTCTAAAAGGTACCAGTCACCTGATTTCTGAGTGGGAACATCACACTCTATAAAATTTTTGTCTTAATTTCACCTGGAAATGAGTTCCAAATTAAACTGATGTAACTTTACATCTGTTTAATTGCCTGTAATTCCCTAGACTGTTGTGTGGCGTTTCCAAATTTCGATTTATGCTGGATTTCGACTATTGAAATGTTCTTCAGCTGTTGTTGGCTGTTGGAATAATGATGCTGGAGGCTTTTTTTTTACTGAGCATGGTGAAACACAGGACATGCTGGAGCAAGGTTGCTTTAATAGGGCTCCTCCAGAATTTTTACATTGCTACAATCTGTAGGAATCAAAAACTTTGTAGAGACTTAAGAATTTTTGAAAGTGCAGCTCCAAAAAAAGACAACTTCAAGATGCCTTCAGATAGTGTGAGGCTGGTTTGACTTCCTTAGTTTTCAGCCACTGAACAGTAACTTGGATAAATTGTTTATTTCCTGTTTTGTGTTAGTGAAACTTGCATGGAAGATAAGTGTCAGTTATTAAAAAAGATGTTGGCATTTTAATTTCTGTAGTGATAAAAGGAAATGGACTGGTATTCAATTAAAAGTCTAATAATGCATGGATTTTTTTTTCCACAGTTAGAAATTTATTGATTTATTCTGTTTTTCATTGGACCTAATTTCAAACCAGATTGTCTTTGAAAGTATACTAAAGGCTGGTTTCTCCTATATTTTTGATTGGTTTCTTTGCATTCAAGTTTATATTTTATTACAGTCTCCTCCTGGCATAAGATCACATTCCCGTTAAAGAAACTGCAAGGTCTTGATGAATGTCCTTAATTTCTGGTAGTAGAAGGGTTTCTTGTTGTGACAAATCAAGATGTATGGAGATGCTTGTGGAGGACAAATGCTAAATTCCCATAGAAGAACTTCTGTGGCACTTCTGAAATGGGTTGGATTTTGGTGCATGCTAACAAGTTTAATGCTCCAGTCCCCAGCATGATGGACCCAATCCATTAAATAACTCAAAAAGTGCTTCACTTTGTCTCCTTGTATGCTCCTCATGAATCCTCTCTAATGAAATGAAATCTGTAGAGTCAGTATTTGGAGAAAAGTACAATCAAGAGTCAGTTTTATGTGTCGTTCTGGAATGAATAGTCATGCAAGCCAGGGTTTGAACTTCTAAATCCCATTCCTAATAATGTCATTGTTGGTATAACATTAATCTCAGATTTTTGGGTAGGATCTATGTGACTCAATTACATTCCTGAAATTCTGAAAGATTAACCTGACATTTGTTCCAAAGTCCACTGTAGAAAGCCACCATTAAAACTGTATACTTTATTTATAGAATAATAAAATTGTTGAATATTGAACTATGGTATGTTTTTTATTTAAACATGCTCAAAGGTATGTAGGAATAGTTGTCTCTACTTGAGCCATATAAAAAAATTGTATCCTAGGTGTTAAGTGAGTACAGTGTTTGCAATGCTAATTCAAGGTGCTGATATAAACATGAATATAAAAAAAGGGAAACATGCTTTACCCTATTGGCCTTGTATAACCAATTACATGTTCTAATTACACTATGTCATTTGTATGCCATACAGTATTAGCTTTGAATTTCATTTATACTTAATTTGAAGATTCTCAGCTTTTACATTATTGCATTAAACTGAAAAAATAACTTTTTTCTTTAACAGAAATTGAAAAATTCCAAAAAGGGGAAGGAAAGGAAGAAGAAAAGTATATTGATGTAGTCATCAATAAGAATATGAAGTTGGGACAAAAAGTTCTGATTCCAGTAAAACAATTCCCTAAGGTAAGCCCAGTTTTCATATTTGATACATTTAAGTTTTTATATAAGGTATTTCCCTAATATCTCAACTATTTTTTAATGTAATATTTAAAACTATTACCATTCATTACTGTTACTGTTCTGCAATCTCTTCTGTAGGAGCTCTACGGTAGAAGTGATTCTTGTTGAAGTAAATGTGCAGGAAAGTGGTGCTATTCACACAAAATAGTATGTTGAGAGGAAAAAATTGAAACATTTTTGGAATAGCAGGATCCTCCTGTTCAGAACATCAAAAGTAAAACCAAATTTTGAACTTGAATCTGATGCCGGGTTTTGAAGCTTTTTTTATTGTAGCTGAAAGTGCAGCTTGAAATGCACCATTAACTAATTGTGTAAATTTTCTTCTCATCCTCCTAAGTTTCAGCCATTGTTATTCTTGAATGAATTATAGCTTGACTGCTAAATTATACAGTCTGTTCTGGAGGGGTAGAGACTGTTTCATTAATATCTTTGCCCACCATGAATTCTTAACGCTTCTTTACTGCCAGGTATTATCTTGCACTAAAATATTGCTGCCTGGAAGCATTTATGCAACATTCAGTATGCTGTGGAACTTTATTATTTTGGTGCTGCTTAAAATTTTAAGGTTAATGTTATGACAATCAGATTAGCATTTTTAAAATTTGTTTGCAGTGGCTTTTTCTTCCTACTAGAAATTAAGACTTTCTGTTCATGGAGGAAAAAAAAAATCACTGTTCCTTCCACTTTCTGTTTAGGAAAACTGTTTATAATTGATTTTTTTTCTGTACAGTATCAGTGTCTTTCTCACAGGCCTGTGCAGGGCAACTTGAAGGGATTTTTTGCTGCTGTTCAAAGTTTCATGAAATACTCCTTGAGTGAGTGCAAGGCTGCACATCATGTGGGCACCTCTTTGGAACTCTGACTTAAGTCATCTTTATGACTAAATAGAGCTATATACAAGCATACAGAAACATAAAGATTGGAAGGTAAAATATAGGAACCCTTTACTCCATGGTCAGTATTTGCAAACAGGATGTTTTTCCTCTAAATGTTGAGATGTAGATACTTGAGCTCAGGCAAACTGGCTATTAAAAAGGGAAGTGCTGCCTTCTGAAAAATACTTCTGCTGCTTTATATAGTGTCAACTCTCTTTATAGGGCTAAACACTGAAATTATTTAGGATAGCCAGTAGGAAAGCCCTTGCCATATTTTGAATGGCTAGAGATGCTCTGCTGTTTGATCAGTACTTCTGACCCATAGAAACACTGAACTGGAATAAAACCTGGTGTGTGATATGGAAAGAAGCCTGAGCGTAGGTCTAGGCAGATCAAGGGTGCAAAATAAAACAGCTGTGCAGAACAGACATGTCATATGCGTTTTTGCATCTCCACTTGGACTACTCCACAGAAAGCAAAATACTGTTATCTCTGTTCACATAAATTTCCTCTTCTGACAGAGTGAATAAAATCCTAGGTACTTAACAAGAATATTTTTACAACAATATTTGGGAGATCAGCTTCTCTTAGAATTTTCCTTTTATTATGTGTAAATGGATATTTGTTAAAAGTTGCTCTTTAAAGATTCTTTAGAGTCAAAATGAACTAAAATTTCTCACTGCATAATAGTCTGGGAGGTGAGTATCAGTTCAGAATTATGATAGGTACTCTTAGGATATCTCTGGAAAACACCTGCCCTAAACCACAACCAGTCACTACAATTTGCTATCACTTGGTATTAGAACGAGGCCTGTGGTTTTATTTTTGAGATCATATAAATCATGATACATTGTATGAAGTGACATAGCTTCAACATGGCAAACCAAGAACCTTATCCTGGCATACTTAGTCTGCAGTAGGTGGACATGAGTTTTAAATGCCTGTACATGGGAGAACAAAGTCTTTTTGCATCCATCAATTTTTGAAGTGCTAATCCTATTTCTATTTCATGTGTTCAGAGAAGAGCTCAGAAGTTAAGCGATTTGTAGGATAGATATGGAGTTGTTTCAATCATCTTGGTTCCCCTGAGAACTGGTGACCACCAAGGTGGCTTCTCTAAGGACAAGCTGTGCCTCATGAAACTGGTGAACTCCTTTGGCAGGGTTGGTAGATAAGGGGGAAAAGGAAGTGGTGTCATCTATGTGGATTTGTGCAAAGCATTTGACATTGTCCCATGTGTCACTCTTGTCTATAAAGTGCAGAGACATGGTCTTGATGGATGAACCACTTGGTGGATAAGGAATTGGCTGGATGGTTGCACTTCAGAGTTGTGGTCAATGGTTCAGTGTCCAAGTGGCGACCAATGACAAGTGGCATTCTTTGGGGGCTGGTACTGGGACCCACACTATTTGACATCTTTGCTGGTGACATGGACAGTGACACTGAGTGCACCCTCTGCACTCAGCTGTGTGTGCATTTGACACACTCTGGAGGGACGGGATGGCATCTAGAGGAACCTTGAGAGATTGGAGAGATGGGGGCTGTGCAAAGCTCAGGAAGCTGAGCAGAGCCAAGTGCAAGGTGATCCCTGTGGTTGGGGGCAATTCCAGACAGAAATACAGGCTGGGCAGAGAATGGATCAATAGCAGCCCTGAGGAGGATGACTTGGGGTGCTGGTGGAAGAGAAGCTCAACATGATCCCAAAATGTGCTCTGGCAGCCCAGAAACCAAAGATGTCCTGGGCTGCATCCAAAGCCTTGTGGGCAGCAGGTGAGGGAGGGGATTCTGCCCCTCTTCTCTGCTCTGGTGAGAGCCCACCTGCAGTGCTGCATCCAGCTCTGGGATCTCCAGAGCTTAGTATGTGGGCCTGTTGGAAGGAGTCTAGAAGAGGTCATGAAGATGACTGAGGCTGGAGCACCTCTGCTAGGAAGATGGGATGAGAGAGTTGGAGAATGTTCCAGTGAGACCTTACAGCATCTTCCAGTACCTAAAGGGGGTTACAAGAGAACTGGAAAAAGACTTCTTACACGGGCATGGAGTGGTTGGACAAGTGGGCATGGCTTTAAATTGAAAGAGGAGAGATTTAGATTAGATAGTAGGAAGAAATTCTTCACTGAAAGAGCAGAAGCATCTGATATAGTTGCCCAGAGAAGTTCTGGATGCTCCATCCCTGGAAATGTTCAAGGCTACACTGGATGGGGCTTTGAGCCACCTGATTGAGTGGAAGGTGTTCCTGCCCATGGCAAGGAGGTTGAACTGGATGATCTTTAACGTGTCTACCATCCTATACTTTTCTGTGATTCTTTTCTGCAGAACCTACCAAAAAATATCGTGGTCCTCATAAAAACCTGAAATGGTGTTTGACATAAATGCTCTGTGCCTCTGCACAATTGTTCTATGTGTGCAGTTTCTTAGACCATTTTACCTGTGGTAGGTGTTGGTATTTCTGCAAATGTGTTTTTAGTAGAAAATACCAAGGAGAATTCCTCAGAAAAATGGTTAAAAGATGTGCTTCTTGTTTTTAAGTTTTCTTTCTAATGATCAGTGTTAGTGACAAATGCTTCAGAAGAATGAAATTCTAAACTTAAATATGGATGAAATCTTTGCAAAAAAAAGAAATCTTCTGCATGGCAGTATTGAATTCAGAGTTCTCCTATTGTTCTGGCATGTTTGTCTGCAGTCCACACTAATGCTGTTTTCCATTTCACAAGATCCTGAACAAAGACATCTCCATTTTTTCAGGAGATCTAGTCTTTATGGGGTTAGTTACCTGAGGATGTTTGAAACTGACAAAATCATAATAATAACTGATAAATCTCTCAAACAAGTATTGGGTTACCAGTTTTGGTTTAATCTAACTAATTTGAGTAACCAAGTAGTGAGAAAAACCAAGTTTGCTTCAACTTCATGAACAGAATAGGCCCCTAAGTAAAAGGTCCTGCTTTTAAGTTAGATCAAAAACACCCCAAGTTTTTAAAATTGTTAAATCCTTAACAGGGTTAAATAGATGAAAATGAAACTAACCACAAATATAAGTGATTTTTGCCAACAGAAACTATTTCTTTGTTTATATTTGCCAGGGATTGCTGGGAAAGAAAGATGCCTCTGCTGTTTATGTATATTGATATTTCATTAATCCTGCCCTCATTTTTGTTATAAAAGAGGGCTGTGAACCAACACAATCCATCAGTGCCCTGCCCCCAAGCAAGACAGCTTGCTAGACCTGAAATGTATATTATATTGCTTTTTCTTTCTTAAAAATTTTTCTGTAGTTCTGACTCCTTGAATAAATCATAATGGCATCAGCGCAGGTCAGGCAGTCCAGGCTCTGATCAGATCAGCCTGGCATGGTAATGCTTGCTCACATTTCCTGTCCTGTCAGATACATTCTAATGAGCCTATGGCTGGGTCCTGTGCAATTGCCTCTGACAGCCCTGGAAGGTGACAGGTTAAGTGCTGCAGCAACTCTCCAACTAAAGTGCAGAGCTGCTGGGTTTCTGTTGGAAAAGAATCTGGTAGACCTCACATTCAAAAGTATCTGTTGCACTTTTTTGAGCATCTTTGCTTACCATGAAAAAACATTGAGTTTCTGGTCTTTTGCTTAGTGCATAAATAGCTGAGTGTTCCTGGTGATGTGCTTAAAGGAGGAACTGGCCTCCTATCTAAGAGCTCTTGGTTCTTTCTGTGGTACTCTATAGTTATATCCTTTAACTGGGAGCTTTTGTCTTACTCAACCCTTGGCAGTGTTAGTTAACATGCCTTATCTCATGCTACAGATAGTTTTTCCAGATGGGTTTTTTTCAGATCTGGACCTTGATAGAATCACCAAGACAACCTGAATTTTGTCTGTGCTATGAAATAACTCACGATGGTTAGTCCCAGGAGTTCTGTTCAGTTTCTCCTTGAGGCTGGTTGGGCATTTGAATAAATTTCCTTTTGTTTTTAGGAATGAATAACATACTCCTGTAAAAAAAAGTCCCTGATTTAATGTGTTTATATGGTGACAGATAGTCTTACCTGGTAAAACAAAACCTTGTGGGAACTCCTCTATAGATTGCAGGCCTAGTCACATATTTTTAAAATATGATTGTGCAGAGTCTTGTAGTTTTTTGGTTTGATCCAGCTCTGTAGATCTAAGAGACCTGAAGTGCTGTGATACAGAAATTAATCTGAGGTATTTAGGTGAAGCTTGAATAAGCTTCGGTAATGCTGTCTGCAATCCTGTTGTAACTGGGACATCTACTAGAAGTAAGGATTAGAGAGGTTTGGCTTTTATGCAACCTTATAGGAAAAGGGCCAACTTTTTGAGGTAGAACCGATTTCTAAATCGTTAATTCTGTCTATATGGATGCTGGATTTCTAAACTGCAGGTAGTGGAATGAGATCTTGTCAGGACATGGAGGTTAGAGTGACTTACTGTTTGATCAGCTGAATGCCTCAACTGACTCTGGGTTGTGCGTGAAAATGTGACCCTTAAACCTGTATTTCTGTTGTGCTTCATGCTTGAAAAGAATCTTCAAACTTGCACAGACCTAGACATAAAAGGTGAGCTGGCCACTCAGGGAAGGTCCTGATATAATTGTGTTGCTGGAGGGACTCTGGATCTGTCCCAACTCTGCTATGAGGAGCCATCACATGTGAGAGGTGTTTTAGAGCTTTGTTGTGTACTTCTGTGAGGCAGGAAGGTATTATCCCCCTCCCATACATTTATTGAATATGCATGGTGAAGTAGTTTAGTCTCAGAACCCTGATTTTGTTTTGACAGTTTGTTGAACTTGGTTGTTCTGAATTAGGTGAAAAAAAAAAAAAAATAGCTTCCCTGGATGGTAAATGGAATCATGATGGTTTTCCATGAGATGGATCAAAACTGTGGGGAATAATTATTTCCATTTTGACAGGCTACCATTTTAAAAATTGCTCATAGACCTACATTAAATACTGAGTGAATCTCAAAAGTTAAGAAGAAATGGTCTGTTGTTCCCCAAAGTGATACTTTAAAGTATCTTTTCTGAAAAGTTACTGACTTGTGGAACTTGGTATCCATTTAAGCCTTTTAGTTCAACTTCTAAAGCAAAAATACCTGTTTTAAAATGTCATTGTCATTTACAATATGTCTGCTGTTATGTAAAGTCATGGAGAGATTAATATTTTAATCACATGACTAGTTAAAAAGCAATTTTTCATAATAGCTCAGCTCTGAGGATTTCTTAAAGCAGAAATCAAAAAATGTGGTTGCATAACTAGAAGTGATGTGGAGGAACAAGCATCAATTTTAATAGCAAGGATAACTTTTGAACAACCTTATAGTAATATTGACCAAGCTTTCTGCTATGAATAAATGTTTAAAGACCTATTACCATGTTACATGAAGGACAGTAGTTTGTGGTGTAACATAGATGCTAGAAGCACTTAACTTTCTATAGAAACTTTATCTTTCTGAGATGAATAAGAAGAACCTTGAAGTTTGCCTTGTTTCAGGTCATTCTGAGGGAAAGTCCTCTGAATCTTAAATTAATTTTTTTTATTTTTTTCTAGTGACCCTGTCACAGAGAAACCATTACAGAAAACTAATGTCAAGAAAGATTTCTATGGCTTTAATAACAATGGAGTGCTTAAAGCTTTACAGGAAAGCATTTGGTCAAGCATTTATACTTTCACTAAGTATTTTAAGCTGGATGAACCATTCTTAGCAGACTTGCCTTTGTTGGGGATAAACAAGGATTACTTCTTCCATTATATCCCCTTTTCTGTAATATATACATTTAAAAATGCTGTAGCACTGGAATTAATTCTTTTATTGGTTAAAATTCATATAGTAGATCAAATGGTTCTGAAGAGAATATCTTTGTAGCTGTGTTTCTCCAGATGTTTTTTCAGGGAATAGTTTTGAGCAGTGATGTGGTATGGAAACAAATCTCTAAACAACTGTTCAAGTCATCTTTTGATTTGGTGATTCTGAAGAAGTGGGTGCTACGCAGTGATGCCCATAATCTCCACTGTATGATAACTGAAAAAATGTTTCTGAAAGTGAGCATTTGTGAAGATCTAAGACAGGAAACAGTTTTCAAACAAAAACCTTATAATATTTTTTTGCTTTTTCTATTGTGAAAGATGTTTTCTATTTGAGATATATTTTAAATTGGAGATTTTTGTTACAGACTTTAGGATAGTCTGTAGAAGGGAAACGGACACTCTTTCAGTACAGTTAACCAGTATTTGCCAGCTAATGGACACCATGGTCAAGAGAAAATCCCCTATCCCAGGAATTGGAGGAATGGCTGTTGCACTGCATGGTGTGTCTTTACCCACAAAGTAAACCAGAGGTACAGGAGGATGTGCTTTCAGTTATTGTGGAGTTTAGGAAAAAGAACACCCCTCAAACCTTGCATCCTTTTGCTCAAACTAATTTGTTATCAGATTATATTTTGTTCAGAGGGGTACCATTTATCAATAGCAGAGTATTATTTGGTTAGAAGTGTAGCTGATGTGCTATTTTTTCCCATTTTATCTAATTGTTTCCTCACAGGTCTGTTATTCTGAATCTTGATACTGTTTTTGCAAAGATGCCTGTAATTAAGCTTGAGATACTGTATTTGCCAAATCGTTCAGAGCTGGTCTAGAAGCAAATTTGAGTTGGGGACTTCATCTCCTCTTTTATATTTCATTGTCCATAGTTTACTGGTACTTACCTAATACATTAGAAGCTGTCTTAGTGCAGAGACAATTCCTAATTTGACAAAGGTGATCCAGTGTAGGGTGACATTTATGGTTGACTCTTAAAAGTCCATCTGTCCTGTAGGACTGAAAATTTCACCAGCTTGCACTGGAAAACAGTGTGACTGCTTTAATACAGTGTTAAGCTGAAGCTGGTGAAGCTGAGGAGTATTTTTGGTGTTTGCAGCAGTTGGGAGGTGATTGTGCTGTATTGAGAGGGGTGAGTAAAGAGGAGGAGAGTCTGGTATGTCTGATTCTGATCCAGCACAAGTGAATGTGACTGGTCTGACTTGGGCAGAGCTGCTCAGATATCTATTTGTTACTGTCCAGTGTTTCTAATTCAGATATATTTTATAAACTTGAGTTCAATGATAAACCTGAATTTTTTCTTTGTTCTTGTGCTCTTGGGGCAAATAAACCCTTAATGTGGAACATGGGAAGCACCCATGCAACTGGTATGTGAGCAATTTTGTGTAAGAGCTAGCCTGGTCTGCCAGGCTTATTTGCTTCTGTAACACCAGCAGATTTGCTAATTTTGTAAGTAAAATTTGTTTTACTGTGTGCTGGATTTGTATCTTTAGGTTTGAGTTCTTCTACTATTGGATCGAAAGCAGTCTATAAGTAATAATAGTAACTTAGTGCCTGATACTTTGTGTTCCTATATCTACAAAATATTTCAAAAGAAACCTTTGATCAGATGTTTCCAATTTGATATAAAAGGGAGATTAACCAATAGTTTGAACAATATGCAGTACTTGTTCAAAGTAAATAATCTGTTTTCTACTGAAAGGATTTCTTCAATATTGTAAATGGGTTTTATTTATGGAATAATCAACTGAAATGTTCCAATGCCTTTTAGTTATGTTATGTGGGAGCAAAAATGCTTTGTGACTGCATTGTAAGCTATATTTTACTAACCTTTTTGCTTTCAAACTACACCTACAGGTAACGTGCTTTTAAATCAGCAGAATTTCAGACTTGCAACACAAGCTTCAGACTTGTCGAATCAAATATTTGGAGCTTCAGTGCACAGAAAAGAGTAGTTCTGTGGATCTCAGGATACAGACAATACATTTTCATGTTCATTAAATATGTCTAGAACATATCACGGTGCAACCCTTGTATAGCTTCTGTAATGTCTGACTTAGCACTAGAGATGCTATGTTTTTTAAACATGACAACTCTTGAAGGTATTAAAGATTGGTAGGTCAACTTAGATTTACACCACATTAAACTACTTGGTTTTAACTTGAAGAATATAACTACAGTAAAGAGTAAGTGGGGTTTTTTTTGTTCCCAGTAGCTTAAAAGCCTATATTATAGGTAGACATAAGCAATCTTAAGTAATGCTGGGAAAACTGAGGTCATGTTCCACTACATGAAAGCTTTACTTTGAGTTTAACTATGAGCTTCATTTAAGGAAACTCTTGATAAGGACTAAATGACTCCTTGAGGTTCAAATTTGTTATAAATTGTTTCAGGTTTTTTGCTTTCCTTAGTTATTCCTTCAGAAACAATAAAATTAGAAGTCAGAGTTAAAAGGAATCTCTAAAGAACATCTGCATCTTCAGATATTCAACCTTCTGTTGAAATAGTGATTGTAAATTAAATTGCACAGGACCCCATCAGTGGCCCTGAGTCCTGAATATTCTCAGCAAGGGAAATTTCTACCTGTATCTGTTCAGTCTTGCTGATTAATTTTTTTCTTGACTGTATCTTAGGACTTATATGGAAAAAAATGGACAACTCTATTAAAAAAAAGAAAGATTAAAGAAATTCCCTGAGAATTTCTTGATGTGATCTGAAAACTTCTGAAAAGAGTGGTTCATGGAAGGCCTTAAATTTAATAGGTTTTGTGGACTATAATAATCCATAAGCCATTTTCGCAATAGTATCATGTCAGGTCTACATTGGGAATTGAACTTGCAACTAGTATTGGGAATAAACTTATATTTTCATATTTAGTTGACCTTTAATGCTCGCCTTCTTTTTTGTCTAAAGCTGAAAGAAATTAACTGGAACTGTAGACTTTCTGCATTGTAGGGTGAGTGCAGCTGGGCCTTTGTTCCATCAGCTCTTCCAGTGTAGCAACAAGAGATTTGGGACTGCCATTGCCCCATTGCTAAGTACTTTCAAGTAACTCCAGATGAGCAGAGAGATCAGTGCAGCCCATCTTGGCTCTTCAGTGACACAGTAGTAGAAGGAGAAGCAAAGAACTTACAAACTGTTTCATAAATTTAAGGCTACAAAGCTTAAGTCTGTTTGCTGTTCAGCATCACTATATTTATTTCTGCCTAAAACTATCTTTTTAACATGGTGTAACTTAAATTATTGATTACCTCAGCCTTCTTATCTACTGTAACCAGTTTTCCATCATGGTTTATCAGTGTGAGTGGGGGGTAACACCTTCTTTAACCTTCATTTTTCTGGTTGAGACCCCTGGAGAAACCCTTTCTGTTACTCTGTGTCCTTTGCCAGGTTTAGTTTCAGCTTCATTTGGGCCTTCCTCACCCCAGCTCTACATAACCAGACTTCATCTCTGTACTCTTCCCAGGTCACCTGTCTTAACTTCCACTGTCTGTTCATTTGTTTCTTGCCTTTTACTTTGACTAGCCTGTCCTTACTCAGCCATGCTGGTCTCTTGCCTGAAATCTTGCTGCTGGGAATCGCTAGCTCTTGTGCTCAATGGAAGACTTCCCTAAAGATCTGCCAGCTCTGTTCCACTCCCTCATCCCTGAGGGCAGTCTCTCAGGGGATCCCACTGACTAGCTCCCCAAAGAGCTGGAAATCTGCTTTCCTGAAGTCCAGGAGCCCAGCTTTACTCCTGATCCATATCCAATGCATGATCGCTGCCTCCAGTCTTGATGTCCCCAGCGAGCTCATCTGCGCTGGTGACCAACAGATCCAGTAACACCTCCCCTCTGGTAGGTCTGTCCATTACCTGGGCCAGGAGGTTATTCCCCAGGCGTTCCAGGAGTCTCCAGGGTTGCCTGCAGCTTGCCTTGTCACTCTTCCAGCAGATATTGGGGTGGCTGGAGTCCCTCAGCAGGACAAAAGGACAAAAGTCTTGGGCACAATACCTCCTGTTAGCTGGAGCAAGATGACTTTGTCAACAGACTCCTCTTGATCTGGCAGCCTGTAGTGGACACCAAGTTATCCTTGAGTTCAGATACTTCTGTCTTGCTGGAGCCACTAGCATTCTATTGATTGTACTATATGGGTGTACTTAATGTTTTTTAATTTATGATCTAATCACTTGCACCTAGGACCAAGAGTTGTTTCAGAAAAATATCCCTTTTAATTTACTCATTGCTCATTAATTTACAATTAAAAATCCAATGGGGTTAATGTGTTGGGTTTTTTTTGTTTTCTTACAGTTCAACTTTGTGGGAAAACTTTTGGGTCCACGTGGTAATTCCCTAAAGCGTTTACAGGAAGAAACACTGACAAAAATGTCTATTTTGGGAAAAGGTTCCATGAGGGACAAGTCAAAGGTAAGGCCTGAGTATGTCAGTGGAGTTTTGTTACTTACCTTAAATTTCTGAGGAGGGGAACAAACCATGTAATGAAAATTGGAACAAATAAAAAAGCATAGAATATCCTAATATTGATTATTGTTAATGTCTTTATTTGGCCAGTCAAGCCAAGATTCCACATGCAGTGGGCAAACCAAGCCAATAGGTGTCAAGTCATGGAAGACACAGAATTTTATGGGAGCAAAATTGCTGTCAGAGAGAGATTCTGGAATGGGAACAAGTTATGGTTTTTGTGTTGGTCTCCATAGAAAATGAAAAAGCCCTGAAATGCTTAATGTGAGCCTAGGTTGTGAGATGTAGCCAGTGAGTGAGTGGTTTTCATTTGTGTTCTGTTATAAGAGTTTGTGTCTAGTGTCTTCATATAATCACAGAATATCCCAAGTGAGAAGGTATCCACATGGATCCTCAAAGTCCAACTTCTGGCCTTACAAGGAATGGAGAAAGTAATGGAAGCATTGCCAAGTCATGTTACAGAATTAAAATAAAATACAATTATAAAAGTGAACTTAACAGAAAAAGCAGAGAGACTTTAAAAGTTTGGTTATGGGAATGATCTTTAAAATCTGCATTGAAATTCTGTATGTTTTGTTAAAGGTGCTGATTGAAATGCTTTTTTACCAGGTCCTACACAGAAATTTGTGACTTTTCTATTGCTTATTGCTGTTATCAGCCAGCTTTATTGATAAGCACAGAAAATAAGTTTCTAAGCACTCTGTTTGCTGCATAAACTCACTGCACAGTGATTTTTTTTCCTCTTTAGGAGAAAAGGACAAGGAATGTATGGTGCAAGTATATACTAAAAAACTCAACTGAATGGGGAACTCAACTAGCTTCCAGTGCTAGTGACTCATATGTTTTGAGTAATTGTGCCTAAGTATTTAACTGAGAAACAGCCCCTGTTGAAACTAAATATTTGAGCTGTGATATTTGTTAGGTTACTTCCTATTTTTAAGATCTCTTATTTGTATTGGCAAAATAAAGATTTTGCTGACAGAGTCTAATCCTGCTGAGTGACCTCTTAATATTTTTGCACTGAGTACTCTGACAGTGATCTAGACTGATTTTTTTTTTTAAACATCTTCATAGTTAAACACAAATAATGTTGATAAGAGTGTTACTCATGAGAAGCAGAAATGGATTGTCACATATAAAGCTCAACCTGTAATTAGGGGTGTACAGGGAAGGAGATTTCAGCTAACATTGCAACTTACAATTTTAGTAATCTAAATGAAGTGCTTACCTGGTGCTTGCCAAATACAGGAAGCTGCAGGGAAGTGTTAGTTTTTTAGACAACAGAACTGCTAATTATTTGATATAATGTTATCTGTTAAAGCAATGAAATTATTTCTAGTGCTGGTTTCACAAGTCAAGTACACACAGGCAAGCGGCAGCCTGAGAAAAACTAATGCTGCCCACTTGGTCTGTGAATATTTTGCGTGTGAAAGTCAGTATTTGAGAACTGAGCTCTGCTTCACTCCATTGAACTCAGCTTTGCAGTCATTGAAGTGGGTTGGGTGAAGGAAGATGAAAGAAGCTTGCTTCTGAAAGAGCTGGTGAACTCTTTTTGCTAATGTTCTCTTCCCTTATCTCGTACGCTGTTAGCTTTGTGTCCAAATAGCACAGTTCTGTGAAGGATGCACTCATTGGATAAAAACTTCAGTGGGAACAGAAAATAAGTATCAAAGCAGCATAGTAATACTATGATTGAAATAATATTGGTAAAAGAAGCTTGCTCTTGTGGAATATTAGATCAAACCTGTTTCTTTAGACTTTACTTTTAAGAAAAGTGTCTTCTTCATGAAGCTGGTGCACCTGGGAAAACTCTTGAAAGCATTCCTCCTTGCGCTACAGTTTCTGTATGGGAGCAGAAGCTGTTGGCTCTTACTTCATGTTACTTTTTCAGTGGCAGACATCTGAATATGAGTGAACAGTGTCTGCAGGTTCCTCTGGAGAAACTTCAACACTTGCATAACGATGTTTCGAACAAGAATGTGTAAAACCAATCTTTTTCTTATCTCCTAGGAGGAAGAGTTGAGAAAAAGTGGAGAGGCAAAGTATTTCCACCTAAATGATGATCTACATGTTTTAATTGAAGTATTTGCTCCACCTGCAGAAGCATATGCCAGAATGGGACATGCATTGGAAGAAATCAAGAAGTTCCTCATCCCTGTTAGTATTTTATTTTTCTAATGAGAATTCTGGTAATATTGAGTGAGAAATGTTATCTCTAAAACTGAGTAAGCTGGTGAAGGTGTCCCTGCCCATTGCGGGGGGTTGGTTGGAGATAGATAATGTGTAAGATCCCTTCCAGCCCAAGCTGTTTTATGATTCTGAACAGTGTACAATATTGGTCAGGTCATGTTGCTTCATTTCCTTTGTGAAAGAAGTGATGATTGTCAAATACTTAGCATTTTGATACAGGCAGTTACTGGGTGAATCTGTAACTGTCCGCACAAATCTCATGACCTGACCTACAGTAAAAGAGAAACGATTCTTGCTTAACTAGTCATATGCAAAGTATCATCTACTGCAAGTAATTGTAAAAATCTGGAAGATGTGTGCCTTTTCTGTTTTCTTGGTACACATGAAGCATCAGTTCTGTTTAAGAATTAATACATTTGAAGCTGTAATATTTCTCAGATGCAATCCTGGTTTAGTGTTGAGAATCAATACAGATTTATCTTGTATCTTTATTTTTTATCACAATACTAGTGATACATGAGCTGTATATTTTTTCTGGTGTATACTTCAGCTTCCATTGTATGGATGTATAAAATGACTGCTGGTTTCCAGTACAATTTTGTATTCCAGATTTGGAATGTGTCTAGGAAATGGGTTTCTAATCTCCTCTATAACTTCATCTGCTCCTCATGTAAGAACCACTCTTACTTCTTTGCAATATTAAACTGCTTGGAAAAATCCAGCCTCTCTTAGGAAGCATTCTCTGGAGCACTTGAGGTGATGTTTTTGTGCATGAGTTTCCCAGCTGTTTTAGCTCTTGAGTGAACATTTCAGTCTTTATTGGTGATCAAAGGAATAGTATAGAAAGCAAAGCATCCTCAAGGTGCATTGACTTTTGCTAATTTTTACTGCTGAAAATGTTACCCAAGTGTTAGGTTTTTTGTGTCGGATCTGGCTAAAGGAAGTTTCCTGAGGCATGTATCTGAGGGACAGCAGCTTGTAAATGTCTGAGTGGAACCAGCATGGCTGTATTGGGGACCAGTTGGGGATGTCTCTTGTACAGCAGTTGGTGCTGATAACTTAACAGTGCTCCTGTATGTATTTTGAGAATTATAGTTTGTACCAAACTTAATCCACATCTATGAAACCGTCCAGAGAATGGTTGGGCACCAGAACAGGCTCCCCAGGGAAATGATAACAGTAGTAAGCCTTACAGAGTTCAAGAAATGGATAGTACCCTCAGGCACATGGTGGGATTCTAGGGGTGTTGTCCCGTGCAGGGCCAGGATTTGGACTTAAATGATGCCTCTGGATCCCTTCCAACTCAAGGTATTTTATGAAACTAAGTCTGCAGGTGACAGGAGCTGTGTGCTCCTTGAGGGTTTCTTCTGACCTGTTTTTGTCTGAATGAAGCGAGTTTGTGTGCCCCAGTACTATACTGTGGTATGAACCAAAGCATGAGAAATCAGGAGGTTCAGTAGGAATATGTCCTGATGTGAAATAACCCTAATGTAGATGCACTTTTAGGGCAGTTAAAAAAACAAAGATGCCCTGGGCATTATGTTCTCAACTTATAAAAAATCAAGCATCCCATTGTACATTTGTCTGCAGGTTCCAAATTTCTTTTTTCTTGACGCATATGGAAAGAGGGGAATGAGCACGCTACTGTTCAGACATCCTAACTGATAAGGCAGGGATACTCAACAGAATATTTGTCAGAATGCTGGGGTGTCACAATGTTGAAGGCTACTCTATTTGCATGATTCATGATTTAATGTGGAGAGATTAGGGAGAATTAAGTTCTTGGCTATTCTAGACAGCAAACAGTTGCTTTTTTTAGACAGAAATATGTTGAATTTGATGAATGCTTCTTGGACGTGCTGGAAGGAAGGATATGTCTGATCCCCATGCCACCTCTGTCAGAGGTCTTGTTTTTCTTCATTGAGCTTGATTTCCCTAATGTTGCCATAAATGAAGTAAGCTTATAGAAACTTGATCATTACTGTGTTAAGCCAGTAGAATTACAGACTGATAATGAGCAATTCCATTGACTGGTTGATTATACACTTTTCCATCCTTATTTTTGATCATTGCATCTTTATTATTCTGAGCTGAACTGATGCTACATAATCTTTCCTGAACTGTGGGATCAAGCCAACACTGTCTTAATTTCCCTTTGGCTTTTCAAATGTAAGCTTATCAGAATTGCCCTAAATGCCTTAATCTCTTTTGCCTACCCCCCCTTGCAGCAGCCATTGAAGGAATAAAGGAGCAGCTTTTTCTTTTCTAGAACCACTTTTTGGTTCACTCCTGCCAAATGCAACTTGGTTTTTATTTTCTCCAAGGTCTGTTGTATATTTCTTATGAAATTGCATGTTCTATTTCAGGAAAGATGTCCTGATATGAGTGTATATGATTATGGTCATAATTTACATTCTCCTTACAATGTAGGGTGGCTATCACTTCCTCCAGTTTTAGATGCTAGACCAAATTTATGAATATGATTATTGTTCATCTTTCAGATCAGTGCTGAACATATCACATTTGGTGCTAGAATGCAGAATACAGAATATCCTTGTGGTAGTTGACTGTAGCAAAAATGCTTCAGCATCTCTTATTAGATCTTCAGATCCATGGGCAAGCATCCTTGCATTGAAGGTTAGCCTCAAGCAGCTGCAGTGGTGTAATTTCATTTAAATATTGGCATTACTCGACCCAAAACATAAAAACTGGTTTTGAGGGTGTTTTTGTCTGTGCACATGTTACCTTGAGTCTTGCCTTTCTTCTGTAGTTAGAATTGTGGCTTCTGACTTTAAATATATTCTTTTATCGTCCTTTAAATTAGCCAGTCCCTTTTTTCTGGCCAGACTCTTTGATCAGCACTCTTGTTCAAGTATTAGATTGGTGGGTGTTGTGCTTGATGCTGGTTATCTCAGAATTAGTTCTCTCAGGTCAAAACCACAGGTACTTCAAACCTTACCTGTCCCTGGTTGCTGGATTATACCTGGGCTTCAAGGCCAGGCTGGATGGGGCCTGGTGGAAGGTGTCCCTGCCCATGGCTGGGGAGTTGGAATGAGATGGTCATTAAGGCCCTTTCCATCCCAAACCATTCTGTGATTCTATGGTTATGGCAGTTTTGGCCATTAGAACTTAGTCTTTTTTTCTTAATTTTTGAGTAGTGGCAGTCATTTGTCTTCTGACATATACAGCACTAATTACCCTTTGCCATTGGCAGAACCAGAGTTTCTTTTTTTTCCCTGTCTTTAAAGCAAAGTATAGAAATATCTTTGAGAGAACAATCTATACCAGTTACATGACAATGTGAGCAGAATTCAACACCTTTTCCTGTAGCCTGTCCTACCTTCTGCATATTTGCTTAGTAAGATGTGGTAGCTCTTAATGGCATTTTGAGGAGCTTGGTGGCCTTCGGAAGCTCTCACAGACTTTTCCTTAAGTAAGCTCACAAGTAACTGTAAGTTGTAAAAGAAGTGGCTGGAAACCTGATAATTATTGATTGTTCACTGTTGGGATAAAGATCTACTTGAGTGCTTTGCAAAGCTGTAAAGGGTTTAACATGATAGACATAAATAGCTTTGCTAATTTTCTCTCAAATAAGGTCTTAAGCTAAAATGATTCCAAGAAGAGCTGCTGCCAATGTATTGATCTGGCTGGGTGAAAATCATAAATAAAATTTTAAAGAAGGTTTAGTTAGATTGTGTAAGTATGGGACTTGTGGGATGAAAGTCTCTTGCATGGATCTTCATGTAAATGCACCCTCGGTAGTTGAATAAGATGGTAGTTAGTCAGGGTATAATATGAGAGTGCACCTGTTCAGTTGAAATTCATCAGCAGCATTTGACTGTAATTCAAGTGCTGTCACTGCCTAGGCTGTTCAGAGGAGGGATGCAGTCTAAAGGGTTTCTGTGTCCATCTTCTAGGTGAGGAAAAGATTGTCTGCCTAATTTGACTTGAAGTGTGCTGTTTCCAGCAGTGAGTATTCATAAATTGACCATCTGCTACTTTTAATTGAGGAATCCATTTCAGAGTCTAATGGATTAACACTGCAGCTTATCGTGGCTGCCTTGTACTGCCCCTTCACTCTGTATCCTCCTGCTGCCTCTGGCATATGTGATAAGGGCAATGTTTTCTGTTCTGTGCTGTGCACAGTGGAGCTCTTCTCTGTGACTTAAGGCTGCTGCTATGTCTGGTAATGTGCTGCAGGAAAGTGAGAAAGCATCAAGGGGAAAAAGGAAAGGGACCCAATAAACACAGTGGCAACCCAAGCACATCTTTGCTAAGGAATTAAATTAATTGAGTATAAAATGATCAAAGGTATTTTTCCAGGGGCCCAGTTATGAAAAAGATGTTTTGTGAAGAAATTATAAAGGGCATGTGATATAGGCGGTTCAGAACTTTGATATTGTACATTACTGGTACAGTTTCTACAGTTTCTTGGCATTTTGTGTAAAGATGGAAGTTTTGTTCTATACAGGATATAGAATTTTGCATTTGCAGCCAGTTCTGGTTGAGCAAGAAATAAAAATACAAAGTGGGTTTCTGTACAGTAGCTGGCCAGAATAGTGTTCAGTTTCCTCTTTGTAGTCTACTCCCTGCGATGGATTGGTTATGTATTGAGTCCTGAACATTTAATAGTGGAATCTGTTGCTCAAAAGCTTCAATTATGCCACTTGAAACAGTTATTTCAGTCTTCTAGACCTTTTTCATATTTGCTGTTTGGTTTCTGCTGCTAAATAGAGGATGATTTCAGGTGGGCAGCTGGGAGTTAAATTTCAGAACCTATTTAAGGCATTTTGGACAAAATGCTGTTATGCTGCTGCTTTTTTAACAGCAGTAACTTTCTTCAGCAATGGTATATAAAGGACAACTTTATTTCCATTTATAGAAGTCTAGGAGAAGCAGAATGTTACAAGAATAATTGAGAGATTTGAATTCATGGAAGTTTTAATCTCCTTTCAATGCAGGGTTATGTTTCAAAGTCTGTAAGACTGCCTGACAATCTTTTGGTCCCTGTCTAGTGAATAAATGTAATAAACTCCAATTTGCAGTGAGATGCAGATTCTTTGCTTTGTCATTGAATTGTAAAATGGGTGATGTTAGAACAAACCTTCCTTTTTGAAATGGGGGGATTTGCAGAAGAGCTGTTGTATCAGAAGTGTCCCTTTGCTCCTATGGGAGCACCTATTAATATTTTGATACTCAGTATGGATGCACCTTGGGTAAAATAGTTATCTTTAATTCACTTTTTGGCCGCATTCTGCTTGGCTCACTTTAAGTGGAGGAGAAATGATTTATATCTCAAGAGTTCACTGCTAGGTCTGTTTTATTCCTGTGTGCTCTGCTTGTTCGGAGGTTGACTCAAGGTCCCTGTAAACTGTGCTTGAGAAGTACCATATTAATTCCGTGTGTAAAAACCTGAGCTTTCTTTTTGCTAGACCTTGAGAGTAGAGGATTTGTGCAGACAGAAATTAACCATATGTCCTTGGTGTTTTTACCACTGCATATTATAGAATTTAATTTTTTCAGCTCTTCTTAGTTAGACAACAGTGCATGTGTGCATTGAATTAATGCCTGTGTTTATTGTATTACTCCTGACTTTAAAAGTGTGGATTCCTAATCTATTCCTTTGTTTTTGTGTGTTATTCTCAACAGTGTATTTATTCTCTGCTGTTATGCAACTCTTTCCTTTTTCTGGCTTATAACACAATCATTCTACTGCTGAAACTATAAACTGGATCTCGGTTCAGAATATGGGATCTTGTTGGGTATTTTTTCTGGTTTCCTCATATCTCTGCAGCATTTTAACGTTGCCATTGTAATTGGTAAAGCTACATAAAAATATATGCAAACAGAAAGAAAAACATGCCTGAGCAAAATAGGCAGTTATTATGTAGAATTTTTTAATGATGTTTGGACTGAATATTATTCCTATTTTACTATGCATATTAAACCTTTTCAGTGGTATGTTCAACTTTTTAAGAGAAAACTTTCAGGAGCAGTGTTTGCTGAGAGTGGTGGGTAAGCAATTTGATTTTTTTTTTTTTTTCTCACTCTGCCTCTCCCTTGTTTTAGGACTACAATGATGAAATCAGGCAGGCACAGCTTCAAGAATTAACATATTTAAATGGTGGCTCAGAAACTGCAGAAGTTCCAGTTGTCCGTGGAAAAGCATCGATTCGAGCAAGAGGAGTACCTGTTCCTGCTTTGTCCAGGTATGTGGAATTTCATTTGAGTGTATATATTTCAAGCTTCTCCCTTCACACACGATTTCTCCCCCAAGTAAAATACATGAAGGATTCCCAAAAGAAGAGGAAAAGGTTGGAAAAGCAATCTTGATTTATTGATGAAAGTTTAGTTCATTTGGACAGAATTAACAATGGTCTTGTGGAACTTGAATGCTGCCTTTGTGAAGAAGCAGTGCACAGCATAGGAGATGTTCAATCCTACTGTGAGCAACTTGATTTCTAGCCTTAAATTGCTCCTTAGGTCCATCCTGTGTTTGGACCCTATGGAGTTCACAGCAATAAATCTATCTTACCTCAATTGACATGAATTTCAGGAGTATCTCCAATTTATACAGTATGCTTTTCTTTTTCTATGGTACTACTAAGTTTTCATAGTCATGATGAAATGATACAGAAGTGCTCTGGAGGTAGATTTTGGATTTTCTTGTCTGAGTGGCACTTAGTTTGTGAAAAGTAACTTTTGTTTGATTTGGGGGTAGGCAAAGTCTACTGCGTTTGCTGTTTTTCTTTGTCACAGGAGTTTTATTTTTACTCTAGCATCCGCTATCATCGTTGCAGTACTGAGATGAGTTTCAACTCAACTTCAAGTTCTGAAGTGTGAAGACAAACCTGAATAAAGCTCATAACTGTTTATGTTTACAGAGTACAGGGACTGTGGCTGCAGCACCTAAGTGTAGCTGTTAACTCTGATAATGTTTTCTTCTGCTTTGTGTACAGTTCTTGTTAATGCAACTTGAAATTTGTATTTCTGAATGCAAGTTGTAAACTAATTTCTTGTTTCAATGCATTTCTTATAACCTTATTTCTGAATAATACCCTGAAACATTTTACCTCAGATGATAAAGCATATTAGAAGAAGCAGCTCTAAGGAAATATTCCATTTATATAGATCTGCTTAGTTAAATGTATCCTGACAAGAAATCAAATGCACTGCAGAGTGAATCTTAATTTAAGGAAATTATTCTTACTGTGTTGTATCCTGGGAGAAAAAAAAATTCTTTCAGTCATCAAATTGTTATTCTTGTATTTTGTAATATTGTGTAAATATATATATATTCTGCTTTTCTTGATTTTAATGTTCTGACTCGTGTTAATTATATAGCAAGGTTCACCCATTGGTACTGTAATCAGCTGTGCAAGAGTTGTTTCAAGTTCGAGACCTCATTTGATTTTGGAGGGGGTTTTTTTGTGATTATTTTTTTGGTTTTTAAATAGCTGTTTGTAACTTGCCACAGGTGCCTGTAATGATTCTGCTACAGACACTCAGTACCGATATATTTGCAGTGCTATTTCAAGTTTATTTCATTTTCCATGTCCTTCAGCTAATATTTCTGGGATATAGAAGCTATTGTTTGGTTGAATCCTATCACCAAAGCTTGATAACTAATTTACACTGTTAGTACCTAGTAAGTGCACAGGTAAATATTTTCTTAGAACACTACGTTTCTAACATTGCTAGTCCTGTTCTCTGGACTTTGGTAAATTATTTTTTCAAATCTGCGTTTTATGCTAGATATGCACTGTTACACAGCTTACAGAATTCTGCATAGTTGGTCTACAACTACTGAAGTGTCTCAGGGTAAATTTAAATGTTATTAGTGTTTGATTTGGAGATGACAGTAAAAGGTTGTAGTTTTGTCACCACCATTTTTCACGTATATTCTAAAGAAAAGTGAAAGTGTCTGACTTGTCCTTTCTTCAAGGCTTGTCTTAAACTCCAAGCCACTTTTCTCTCAAATTGAAGTGCTCTGTTAGCATATTCCTTAAGTGAAGTTCAATTCTGTTGTTACTGAGATTCTACAGCCATTGAGCTGTGGATCTCAAACTCAGTTATAATGCTCTGATTCTTTTTAGCAGAAATAGATTTCAAGGAATAATAGTTTTGTTGAAGCAAAGCTTTAAAGGCTTTGTCTCAGTGTTGGATAAAACAGTTTCAATAGGCAGCATCCCTGAGATACCCAGGAGAAGTAGAAGCAAAGCCTCGGAAGACTTGCAAAACGAAGTCTAAAACCTTGATCCTAACCTTTCTTTGTAATCTGCAGAATGGCTTTATGATACCAGCCTTGATACATGAAACATCCTGTTGAGTGTGTATAAGTTCCCATTTTTGAAACCTTTATTACTCCTGAATAGTTTGTTTAAAAAAAATAAAAAATACTAATTTATGCCTTTTTTGCTCCTTATCACATATGTGAGAACTGGATATAATACTCTTCTATTCTATATACAAATCTATTTTTAGCTCCATAAAAAAATATTATTTTGTAGAAAACAGTACATTTGTTTGCTTAAGAAAATTCTAATTTATGTGCAGACATTCCTCTGTGGTAATTTCCTAATGGTTGTGGTTTGGCAACTCTGTATTCTCTTTTCTCGATTGTTCTCAATTTTCTTGACTAAATTTTTATTACACCAGAGCCAAGTAAGGTTTTGTGGGTGACTGAATGGAATTTGTTCTGGAAGAGCTGTGATTTTTACATTCAGAAATGTTCTTTTTTCATCATTGGTGTTGGAGGATACAGCTGCTTCCTATAGTCATTTCTGTTTTCCTCACCTTGGCTCAAGTTTTTGTTCCTAATAGAGTTAAAGATGACTTTTAGATGTAATCACAGCACTTCTATTTTCTGTAGAGTTCATGCTGAGCACTTAACTATTTTGACACGCTAAACTGTTTTGACATAATGCCTCTTCTGTACAACAAGAAGGGAAAGTGGTGGAAGTCTGGTTTTTATTCCTTTGTTCTAGTGGAAGGTGTCCCTGCCCATGGCAACAGAGCTGGAATTTGATGATCTTTAAAGTCCCTTCCACCCCAAACCTTACTCTGACTCTATACATGTTAATGGACATGTTTAAGGACGTTTTGCAACTAAAGCAGTGTTTCTGTAAAACTTCGCACTATTTTAAGAATACAAATAAGATTCAAAGATCACTCAATTGTGACTCCAACTGAGATGTTTAGGAAAAGTGAAATTCTAGAGGATGGTAATAAGTCTAAGAATTTGGCTAAAAGTTCCTTGATACCTTGGGGTGGCATGGGGCGGGGGGGCATCTTGTGTCACTTAGTGCTAGAAATCAGTGCTAGATAGCAGAAAGGTTTGGGTTGAAAGGGACCCTTAAAGACCATCTTATTCCACCCCCTGCCATGGGTAGGACACCTTCCCCTGGGCAGGGTTGCTCAGAGTTCCACCCTGGATTTGAACATTTCCAGGGGTGGGGCATCTGCAACTTCTCTGGGCAACCTGTTCCAGTCTCACCACCCTCATCATAAATTTCTTCCTTATGTCCAATCTCAACCTGCCCTCTTCAATTGAAAGCTGTTGTACCTCATCCTATCAGTAAAGATGCTGATAAAATTACTCTTTTTCTTATAAGCAGCTCCACTTAGTTACTGAAAGGCCACAATAAGGTAGAGCTGGCTGAATTCACACCCCAGATTGGGAGATTGTATTTGAAAACAATAATCTCATTAAAGAATTTGCAGATTTCTGGTTTATGCTTTCAAGAGGGTGTGGAGGGTTTTTTTTACTTTTCCATTTATTATTCATATTTCAGTCTATGCATGGCTGGTGTCCTAATGGTTGAATGACTGTCACTGTCTGGGGAAAAATAAAACTGCTAGAGAAGCTCTGAGTTAGAACTTGCCATCTTAAGATGAGCTGATGTGGATCACTGCTGCAGTGTGTTCACAACTTCCAGCTGCTTTCTTGCCACGTCTGGAATGAACTGGTTTCTTTTTTTGAAGAATAACTTTTTCTTGAGAACATGTAGGTAGTGAAGTGCAAAAGATTCTGTAGCAAAAAATATTTGACAAAGCCTCTTCAGGATCTAGGTCAAAGGCAAGTATTATTATTGTTCACTGTGTTTTGTTTTAGTTTTGTGATCTCCCACCTTCCACAAAATTGAAACATGAACATATGTATGTTTAAAATATAGATATGAAATAAAACTTGTGTAATATTGTAAACTCAATGGTGGCACTTTTTTTTTCAAAAAGGATGAAAAGTCAGGAATCTGAGTTCTGAGTTGTATCCAGATCTCAGTGTTTTAGTATTTAAAAGTACCAGCACCAAAATAACTTATTTTTCAGATGTCTAATATAAACCAAAAATATTTACTGTTTGAGAACACTGAATGTAGCTGGTTGTGCTCAAATGAAGATAATATATCAACATCTGGTAACCAAATTTTTAGATCTATTTATTGAACAGTGTAAATCCCTGTAGATATATAGAACTGTGAATGCTAAAATTAAAAAACTTCAAGTGTTTCCTCATTGAATAATATAGTGTTCAAGAACTGGTCCAAAATTTTGCAAGTGTTTTTATTTTAAAGCTATTCTTCATTTAATGCTTCCTGGGGGGAGATAGTGAAAAGGCTCTTCATACCATAAACTGTTCCAATTTTTTGTTTCACTAAAAGAAGGAAAGTTGTAAACTGGTTCTAGTTATGATTTCATGATCAGAATAATTTTACTAACTCAGCCACCCAGTGATAGGCTAAACTTGAAATAAAAATCAATGTGATTCTAGAGCAGAGAAAGTACTAAATGAAATGATGAAAGTGGTTATTGCTGAGGGCAGCTGGAGATGAGTGTAAGTGAGATGCTGTGCCTGCTACTGTGATCAAGGGCAGTAACTTGGTTTGCTGGAAATAAATCCTTGAAACACTGTGGGACTACTAGAAAGTAATAATGTCAAATATTGCTAACAAAGGCCAAAGAGGAAGTATCTAAGTTGTATAAGTTGGTAAAAGACTATTTCAGTGGGAATCAATTATTAGATTAGTACTTGTGAATTCCCTCTGAACATCCCCAGATGTTTTGAGTCTAACAGTATGTAGCGTAGTTCTAAGTGGTATTACATTTTGATATTAGATTTTCTTTAGAATATTTTACACACAATAAATTCAGAATTCAAACAATGAGATGTTAATCGCAAAATTCAATACTTTAGTAATACTGTAAGTGGGTACAGTAAGGTAGACTTTGTATTTGCACATTTTTAGACAATAACCATTTTCTATCATTACTCCACAGTGTTTACAAATCACCTTAGCACCTTCTGACACTTTTGTTGGAGGCTTTTTCTCCCCTTCTCTAGTGTGTTTATAGCTTTATAAAAATTGTGTTTCACTTTGTATTTTCTTTTTCCTCATATACTGAATTACAATTATAAGTAATGAAATAATGTCATGAGAGGAGAGTTAGATTCCAACAAAAATGGCTTTCATGACAGTACCTTCAAGAGATTATGTGGTATGTGGGTTAAATTAGATTATTCATCCCATTTTGTAGAGAAACAAAAGATATTAAATGAGTTACTGGGATTTGCTTTGCTTTGTCTAGTCCATGGTACCCAGATATAAAAACTTTTTTTTAATGCAGAGCCTGCAAGATAATTACCCAACTTTGGAGTAAAATTATTCAGAATTTACAATTAAAATTATTTGTGTGTTTAATAGAGAAGGGTTAACTTCTTCACTAGATTCACCACTGCCAGATTAATAAATTCAGGAAAATCAAGCCCAAAGTGACTATAAACATGAAACAAATATTTAAATTTTGTTGAGGCAGTAACAATCTGGCAATAAAAATTTCTTGAAGTGCAGGGCAGAATGGACTCAAGTGCATAGATGAGCATTTTGTTGCTAAAGCCTGGCTAGCCAATAAGATTTGCTGTGCCTTTACTGTCAATAATTAAGTACTAGTGTGAGTTTGATAGAGATTGCTGTTAATAGGTACTTAAAGTTTTTCTCAAAAACGTAGCAAAAAGAAGATCAAATGCTAGTGTCCCCTGTGATGCTCCAGTACTTGTGTACTGCAGTGTCATACTCTGAGGGGTTATTGGTAAGGACCTTTTTATCTCACCTTTCCTGAAAATAAGACACTTTAACCCTGTTCCAAAGTATTTGCACAATCAGAGTATTCAAAAAGTTTGGGAGGTTCAGTGCTTATTTGTGCATGCCATCAGCCTGGATGTAAAAAGTTTTTAGGGTTTTTTAGTCATAAGGGGTTCTTATTGAGGACATTCAAAAGATTTCTGAAGGGACAGAGGTGACACCATGTTAGAGAGGAGGGACAATCAAGACAAAATAAAAAAACCCTCTCTTGTATTTTAGAATATGAGCTGGTAGTCAAGGCTGACAATGGGCCAACAAAGCGGCTTTGATAATGTGTAACTTGTTACAAAGGTTTTATAAAGAAAATAAAACTAATCAGCAGTCTGGTAGCAAAGACAAGGAGAGTTGGTGGCACCTGAAATTTGGTCTGTGTAAGGATGTCCTTGGGCAAAGAAGTGAGCAGTGGAAGTGGCCTAGGAGCTGTGAGAAGTTTGATTTGATGGGTATCGCTGAACGTAGTAAAACAGAGCTGGGATAAAATATGTAGAATTGTTCTAATTATTAGCAGTAACACAAAGATTCTTTAATTTATAGGTGAGATAGTTGTAGAAGGGAAGGGGTGGAGAACAGACCCTCTGTGCAGTTTCTTCAGAGGCTTTGGAAGCAGATGGGTGCCTCTCAAAAGTAATTGGTGATGAAAAGTCCAGGGAAGATTGAAATTTCAAAATCAACTTCATTCAGTTTCATTGGGTCCTGTGTCTGGTCACCAAAGAGGAGCCCAGCATCTCCTGTTCCACTGCTCCCCTTGAGGAAGGTGTAGATTGTGCTGAGGACACCCCTCAGCCTTTTCCATTCCTCTGATATTTCTGTTGGATCCATCAGATAAGTCTCAATTGTCATTTGTAGTATGAAGTGCCTTAATCTATGTAATTGTTCCTGATACATGAACAGTTTTAGGCTGCTTATCATCTTTGACATAGTTTCTGATGCACTTCCAGATATTTTATGTTTGGGTTTTTTTTTAATTAGGAAAGAAGATGATTTAGGAAACAATACACACAATTGAGTAGCAAAGTTTTGTGTGTACTCTTACGTTTTCTAAAATTGTATTTTTTTAGTGTTCTCTGGGCCAGTCTTAATTCTAGATGTTCTATAAGCAGTCGTAGTGCAGAACCTATTAATTTGTGTAATGGTAGGAATATAAATTTGTGTGTATGTATTAACTCCCTAGTGTCCCCTCTTGTAAACTGTTTTTTTTTAAAACTTCTATTCCTAGAACATTCAGGTTGAGATTCAGCTATAGATTAGAGTAGACATCTGAACCTCTGTTGCAGTTTATTGAAAAATAGTGCACGTACTTTTATTTGTTCCTTTTGTTCCATAATTTGTCTCTAAGGTATTGGCAGCACTATCCAGTGGATTACTGTAAGAACAGTTCTACCATGAGAAACTTGTTCAGTTATTCTTGGTTGTGTTGCAAAATCTTAATGTGCATGTAGAAATTCATATATATGAATTGATCTGCACTGGCGATTGAGGCTCACTCTGGAAAGTTTCCTGATTCTGGGACAATTGAAGGACTTCACTTACCTTGCACCAGCTTTTCTGAGTATTTTGTTTTATTAGGGTTCTTCCTTTGAGGTTAGAGTTGGGTTCAGCCTTTCAAGTGGTACCTCTTTTGAAATCTGTTTTAGCCTTACTGAGCTCCTATTGCCCTTTCTCAAGCTTTTTCTCTTTTGATAATTTTTGTATATTTGCTGTGACTTCCCACAGAATTCCTGTCTCTACGTATCATATATGTACATTTTACTCTTTTGAGAATTTTTAAACATAATTTGTGTAGCTGCCCATTTCAAATTAAGCAATATCTGAACAGATCTGTTTTTTCTGCAAAGGGTCCTGTTCAAGTGGTTCCTCAATATTTTGAGTCTATTAATTGTAAATGTCCATCAAGCTGCTTTAGTTCCCCTATAACTTATTTAGAAACAACAATTCCTAAATTAAAAGGATATACAATTTACAATATACAAACCTTTATACAAGTTTAAAGAAATAGCAATTTACAGTTTCTAAAAATTTCCTCTTAGCATTATAACCTCATACAATTCAAATGTGTGTGGTGCTGGTTGAACTCTCCTGTCACTGGGTTTTCTGTCTTGGTGCTGTTTGAGTCTCCTCCAGCCTGGTGCAGTAATCATGAGAACCATGTGTGTAAGATTAAGAGATCCTGTAGGAGACATGAACAAAGTTATGAAAAGATCATAAATGATCTCATAATGCAAGAGAAATATTGTTTCGCACCTGTCACCATTCTAATCCTAATAACTGTTTTTTGAAATGCAGAAAAGTCTAATTTCTAATTACTTCTCAAGAATAAATCTATGCTACCTTGAAAAACTACCTTTTTTCTTCCCTTAAATGTTTCTCTGTTTTTCAGCATCTCCCATTTCCTGCTTTCACTTTCACCCTGCCTGAAGGATGCTGTCATGATTATGCCTAGTGATTCTTGAATCTTTTTACTGACCTTTTTCTCTTATTTTTGGCTTGGTATTGACAATAGTCTATGCCACTAGGTTCACTTTCCTTTCTCTGGCTTCTTTTGGAAAGTATCACATTTGCTATTTCTTTATATTACTTCAGCAGGCTGTGTCTGGAAACTTCACTGCTCACCTCTGCCCCCACTACCATGAAGTCAAATAAGCAGCTTGTACCCTGTTCTGAGGAGGCATTCTACAGATTAGCCAAAATCAAGTAATAAGCACAGTTTTAAATCACTGTCTAGGTTTGTTTGAAATAATTTGTAACTGTGTTTTGATCAGTAATTAAAATTAATAAAATCTATCCTGATTGTATCTTTACATTTTTTGCATTCCTCATTCAGTGATGCAGTTTTTGAAATACTACTTATTTCTGATAAAATGATTGCCTTGTTTCCTGATTCATTTATTGATGTGAAATTACATGATTTGTATGAAATGGGATAGGAAATCATGAGGCCAAATCTGGATCCTTATAATACTGTCCAAGTTGGAATTTTTTTCTGAAATCAGGACATTTTTACTCAATTACTGTTCTTAGGATTAATTAGATAATGGCTTGGTAGGTAGAAAGACAAGGTAGAGCTTGTGCCTTGTTTTCTTACATGTATCTGCTAGAGTGTATGATGAGGGTCTGACTTCTTGGGAACAATTCTATTTGCTAACAGCAGTCATTCAGACTCAATTACAGTTCATGGGTTGAAATGATCTTCTTAAAAGGGAGATGTCTATTAGCAATGTTTTAGATGTCCTGTTTAAAAGAGTAAATGATGCAAATTTCTCACAGATTATACCTCTAAGTCTCTCCCTTTACTACAGGGAAGCAGAAGGAAAAGCTACTTCTAAACGAATCAAATGTTTTTTGAAAACTGGTTCGACTGAAGTCTCATATTTTTCATCCATATGTTAAGTGTATAGAATGCAAATTACTGCTTATCATGCTTTCAGAATTTTTAGACTGAATATACTGCTATTAAGTGTTCTTAAATATATGTAGGACATCAGGTTATATCTTATCATCACCCTGTACGTTTTATTACATTTGTATGTTTCCTGAAACAGATGGAGAACTCTTCAGAAGCAGAAGAAAATGTGATTTTTGTGACCCACTCAGTATCTTGCCCCCAGTGTGACTTTTGGGTTGTGTTCAGAAGCTTTCACCAGATCAGAAGGGAGTGGCAACTGATTCCTGTGTGCAGGGTTTGAGTGTGATGTAGCCTGACACCTTCAAATGAAGCTGTTATTCTGTGCTTGTGATTTCACATACTAGAAGTCAAATTCCAGTGAAGTTGACTGATTCCAGCGGATTGTTTTGGGTGTGTCTGCTTTTGTGGGAATGACTCAAGTCAGTGCAAGTTCATCACTGAATCCCATGTCTAGTTTGCATCTTCCAGTATTTTTTGCATAATACGTGTAATCAATTTAAGCCTACAGAGAAATGACAAACTCTAAATCTCTTTTAGATTTTTCTGGCTCTAGCAAAGCAGAACTGTCATGATGTGGGGGAGGGAGGTGTTGAAAGGGAGGCCCTGGGTAAAGTGTTTAATGGTAAGTGATCCGTGTATTCACAGGGGCCGTGGGGGAGTGCCTCCACCACCAGCAGGAGTGCCCAGAGGGGCACCAGCTCCCAGGGGAGTCCCTCCCAGCAGAGGACCAGTCAGTCGGAGCCGGGGACTTCTGGCACCCAGAGCCCGAGGAGTTCCTCCCCCGGCAGGGTACCGGCCCCTGCCGCCGCCCCCGGCACAGGAGACCTACGGGGAATATGTAAGTGGAGCTGTGGATGTGCTGTGCATGGAGTGTGTGTCATTCTGCAGAGGTCAGAGCCCTTCAGAACTCTGTACAATCTCTGCAATTAGCACCTAATTAAGTCCTACACCCTGTATCTCTGACAAATAGGGTCATCTGTGTCATTTCAGACTCGAACTCTTAAATTTTTAAATAAATAAGGTTATATGTCTACACTGCTATAAATATATTTACAGTGCTTTTGGCAAAATAGTTATGTACCTCTTAAATGTTTAATATTTGGTTTCTGCTTTCCAAAAAATCTGAAAACTCACAATATTGTAGCTTTTAATTCTCAACTAAAACATAATAATATTCCAATCTTCCTTCCTAAGCCTATCTTTGTGGTCATATAGTTGTTTAATGATTAGACAAGTAAAATATTTTTATGAAAGCTTCAGAACTAATCCTAAAATTTTAACAATGCACAGTGTATCTCAATAAGCCATACATATTCATCTTGATTTTATTGTGTTAAACATTAAAATCATATCAAAATACTTTTTATGTTGTATATGACAAAATTATGCAGCTATGAATTGTTAGGGAAAACTTAAATTGAACTCAAAGAGCAGCAAGATAGAGAAAAAAGATCATTAAATCAAATCTATAGGGATAAAAATGAATTTAGTCTTAGAGAAAAATATCTTCAAGGACAATGCTTTTAATTCTTTATATATACACTAAAGGTTTTAGTGTGCCCTCTTTACAGCCAAGTATGTCTGGACTTTTTCTCAGTTGTTTAGACTAGCAAAAAAGGAGATTCTGCATTCCTGAAAATGGTTTTGCTATTTAGATTTTTTTTGCTTTTCTCTGAACCTTTTTCACCTACCTTCACTTCTCTTCTTCCAAAGATGCCCCCCAAAACCATCTACATCAAATACCAGGGTTTTTTTCCTTTTGGCAGAAACCCAGTTTTCTATGTAACACTTGTAGCTTTATTAGGGAAGAAGCTTAATGTTAATGTAAACATTTATGCATATAACTGAACAATTTAGAAGAATTTAAAGTAGTTCATTAATTTTGAGGAAGAATAACAACATGCCTAAATTTCCCTTGGCTATACTCAACTAGTTAAAGTGGGTACTGCAAATAAGTGGTTCTCTCACAAAGCTTGCAAAGGAACCAGTCCTCATTGAACAGCCTGTTTACAGGACTTACATTCTAGAACACATGGGGAGATGGTGGAATATAAACTTCTTTGAGTAACTTCATATTTATATATAATCTGCTATTTATAGCATGTGTCTATAGAAGTGGCATGGAAGTAACAGCTGTTTGCCTCAGTATCCTGAGGTATGCTTCACTTCTGGGAGAATAATTAGAAAAAAGCACTATACAAAAAAATAGTGCTGTACTAAATAACTTCTAAAAATAATTTTCTTTAGAACAGGATCAAAAAGATACCTTAGCTGGGATAGATATAGTTAGATAGACAGATGTAGTACTCGAAGCTGTAGTTGATAAAGCAGTGCTAGATTATCTGTTTTTTCTTTAGAAGAACGTTTAGCAGGGACATAAGCCATTGGTGTATTGCAGGTTCAGTTTTAAATTTGATGCTTGGTATTTTTTACCTGTCCATTTGCAGTACATTATCTAAGTACCTGAACTACTTTACAGGTTAAAAGGGGCATGATAGAAGCCATTAATAGTATTTCTGCCCTTGATTTACTAATTCCTATTTAGTTATATCTAATACTAAAGCATTAGTTTGCCAATCTGAGCAGAATTGTTGATTGAGAAGTGTGTGTAGAATGAGAACATCAGAAAGAGTGGGGGTTTCCATAAGTTATTTTAAGCTCCATCAAACCTTTGGAGACTGAAATATCTAGAGAGGTTACAGAGAAAACTTTAGAAGTGGATTGGGTTTTTGTTGCCAGGTTTTGGTAGCAGAGGGATGCAGGGGTGGCATCTGTGAGATGCTTCTGGAGGCCTCATCCATGTCCAGCAGAGCCAGTGCCAGCCAGCTCCAAGGTGGTCCTGCTGCTGGCCAAGCCAAAGCCCAGCAGCAATGGTGGTTCTGCCTCTGGGATAATGTACTTCAGAAAGAGAGGGGGGAAAAAAGTCTGTTAGGAGCAGTCTGTTCCTAAAGGACTTCACCCCATGGAAGAGGCCTACACTGGAACAGTTCATGAAGAACTGCAGCCCAGGGGAGAGGCTCACATTGGAGAAGTTTGTGTTGGACTGTCCCTGTGGGAGGGATCTGATGCTGGAGCAGGTGAAGAGTGGAAGGTGTCCTGTCCCTGGGGAGGAACAAGGTGTGGTGAATTCACCACAGCCCCCATTCTTATTCCCCTGCATTGCTGTGAGGGAACGAGTTGAGAATTTTGGAGTGAAATTGAGACTGGGAAAGAAGAGAAGACTGCAAGGGAAGGTGAGAGAAGAGTGCAAGGCTGCTAAATTTTTTCATTTCTCATCATCCTACTCTGATTTCATTGGTAATAAGCTAATTTCCCCCTGTTGCATCTGTTTTGCCTGTGACAGTAACTGGTGAGTGATCTCTCTGCTCTTACCTTAAGCCATGGGATTTTTGTTATGATTTCTCTCCCCTGCCCGCCTGAGGAGGGGAGTGACAGAGCGGTTTTGGTGGGCACCTGGTGTCCAGTCAGGGTCAACCCCCCACAAGAGGACTTTCCATTGAGGGTTGGAAAGTCCTTAGTATTCATGAAGCTTTTCATTCCCTTAGGCTTACAAGCCATTGCTTTGTACTCATTAAACTAATGTGAACCTCTGCGAGTCCAGGAGGAAGCTAACTGTGTGTGCATGGAAGCTTTGAACCACTCACTCCTGTAACTGTGAATATTTCAAAGGTGATTTAGGGCCTTCAGTATATCAAGTCCTTGTCCATTTCCTCTGTTGAGTGCTGTTAAATCTACCTTGTTACAGACAATGAATTACAAACAGCTTCCTTTTTCCTTCACTCCCTTTGCTCATTCTGTGTAGTCCTTGAAACCAATGTATTTTTAACATCTGTGACTAACTCAGTTCTGCCTCCTGCTTATCCTGATCTCTCTCCTTCCACTTCTTGATTAACTAGCTGGGTTTTTTTTTTTAAAGTTATCATCAGAATGGGAAAGGGAATGCCTATTTCAGTCTGAAAAATTGGAGGGGTTACTTCTGGAGGCAGTATTTGCATGGGAAAAATAGCACAGGCAAAAAGTGGTTAATTTGAGATGCCTTTTTTTTTTTTTTTTTTAAATGTGGGCTCAGGATAAACAATGTGAACATTGCTGTTCTGTGTTTAGAGCCCACAGGGAAGTGTTCCAGAACCTTGCCCATTATCCAAAGCTCTACTCAGAGTGAGAGAGTGAGCTGCCTCTGTCTTCTGTTAGCTTTCTGGAGTCTTTGCTTTGGTGGTCTTTGAGTGCTCCAGCTTTGTCTGCAGAAGTCACACAACATACTGGACTAGCAGCAATATTTGCATGTCTTTCCAGTTCAATGTAACTGGTTTTCCCACTCCACTATTGTGAGTCTCACTTACATATGAGTCTCCCCTGGAGGACTCATTCCTTCTGAGACCCCACCACACTGTGATGGTCTTGAAACCACTAAATGACAGTTCCTTATCAGTTTCTCTGAAGACTGAGTCTTTAATAGCTGAAGCATCAACTTAGAAAAAATTCTGGCCTCTACAGCCAGCCAGCTTTATAATCACTGTTCTAACCTCACTGCTCTGGTTGCTGTGAGAAACTTTCTCTGAAGACTTAGGGACTCTCATTTTTCATTCCTCAACTGCTCAGCTCAAGAGAAAACTTGTTGTGATGTGTGAAGCATAGCCAGGAATATTTTTGTAATAGTTGAATGAGAGAATCCATACTAGGTGGATGCTACATTTGTTGAAGCCCTTACAGATGGTTTCAGGAACATTTTTCTTTTAATTAACTGTGAATTTTTCTCTACTTATTGAACTATACTGTGTAATAGATAAAAATATTTTTATGGATTTTTAAGATGACAACTTATTCTACTAAGGTAAGAAATAGAAACTGTATTTAACTACTAGCTGAAAATTATAAGTTTTTCCACAATCTTCCAATAAGCAGGAAATTAGTAACAGTGTAAGGTCAGTTCTTTAGCAAATGTTGAGTCAAACATAGGTTAGAACAGAACTGCTCAGTCTCAGTTACTGTCTCATAACATTTGCTGCTCTTGGCCTCGTCCTGCTGTCGTCTTCTTAGCAGCTTCCAACCTCTAAGGCTTTTTTCCAAATTAGCAACACAGCAGTGAGACTGAAGCTTTTTAAGAGTAGATTATTTGATACTGTTTTCATTTTACGAAGGCAAATATTTTGCAAATATTTTGCCAATCTTTCACTTCTGAACTTTGCACGAATGTATTCGTGATGATGCTGTGTCAAGTCCTGTTTTGGATGCATAATTGTGTTAAATGCAAAGTGAGTTTTATCTGAGTTCATAATCAGATTTTTAGGCATTAAGATCCTTAAATATGGATTTAAAACTTGTTGCTCTGGCAGTGTGGAATGTCTACAATAAAAATACCCCATCAGTCTAGCATGTTGTGGCCAAGACTTGCTTCAACACTACTTTGGAAGACAGATCTAAATATTCCTCCCTGTTCTGAGGAAAATTTATGGCAGAGCTTTATTTCTGGTTTTGGCCAAGTTATTGATGTTTTCTGGTGTTCAGACAAGTGTCAGAGTTTTCTGATGCACTGACGACATGTATAATTTCTAGCAACTAATGCATCAATGACACTGTTTTGGGTATTAAGAAATGGAACTAAGATGGAATGTCTACCAATAAGAGACCTAGGGAGCCTTTCTAATATTAAGTAAATTGTAACTTGAAAAAAGAGCACTGTGAATTATTTCCAATTAGATTTCAAGATTATTTTAACTTGGATACAGATACAGGCCACCCAAAAGGATGTCCAGAACAGTCAGATGCCAAAAAGTTACTGATAACAACAAACTTCAAAACCTACTCTTTAAAATTAGGGATGTTTTTAAGTGTTATAGTTCTCGAAGCATTCATTTGTGGATACTTCCAGAATTGCTTTAACTGGTGAACAAAGCAGACTTCAGACTCAAGACTGTAGTTCTCACACTGAGTCTCTATTGTGAGACCATAAGTAGCACTATATGTGTACTGTGAAGTACGTGTCTATTACAGATATTAAAATACTATGAGACTGTGCTTGTCCTGTTTTCCATGAGAAATCGGGAAGACCCAAAATATTACCATAACCTGTCTAACAAGATCTCACCCAAAATAATGAGCAGATGGTGTGTTGCTCTGTCTCTCTTTGTAAGTGAAATCTCAGTATTTTTCTGGTAGTGGAAGGCCTGTGGTTCAAATTCCTGTTCCAGTTATTCATATTCCCTTGGTTCTCTCTGGAGATGATGTGCTCACCACAGGATACTGTCCTGGCATACACAGTGCTTTCTGTCTTCTTGGTTTTGCAGGAAATCCTGCAAATTTGGTAAGCCTTAGGGAAGGTTGATTCACAAATAATATTTGCCTGGATGACTAAGAAATTAATTTCATGATCCAGTGATTATTACAAAATATGAATGTAGGTATCCATTAGAGAAAAAATGATTACAGTCTTAGTATTTACAGGAGAGAGCCTGTTCCATTGAAAAACCAATAGCCTGTATTTAGTTTGCTTCCTTAGAAAGCCAGAGCAGATTCTGTTTTCATCTCTGGCCTCAAGTTTGAATTCCCTGACTCCCTATTGAGATCATAATTAATTTAGATTTTGAAAAACTGAAAGTTAGGATTAATGTGGAAGCGATTTCTTGGAGTTATCAATACACTGCTGATTTTGAGTGGTGAACTGTTTTTAAGGTAGAGTTTCCTCATTAATATTCACTTGCTGTTTGAGGTTGAAGAAGGTAAGATCTGTAGGATTAAAAGAGAAAAATCTCTGTATATCTCCATATTAAAAAAAAAACAACAATTTTTTTGTTTACAAATAATGACTTCTTGAAGTTGAGGTAGCAAAATATTAGTGAAAGTAAGGGCTAGTCCAGATGACATAAGACTTTGAAAAGAATTTAAATTCTTAAGTGGAATTCAAGTATAATTTCAGTATCACTTTGCAAGATTTATACCACATTTTAATTTGCCTTAGTCTTGTGAGTGTTGATAGCTTCCTAATGATGTGCAGCATTTTAAATCAGTGAGTTTATTTGCTTAGTTGTTTTGAACATGAAGCTTTTTGTTTGGGTTTCTGGAAAAGGGCTTGAATTAGCTTCAATCTCTAAGAACAAGAGAAATTTATCTTTTGTCCATGCTGTCCCTGTTCCCCTTTGTGGATAATGTGGTTTCCATTTTGGTATTGCTCCATTTTTTAAGCAGTTTGTTCACTGAGTTCTGGTTTTTTAGAAGAATTACCACTGTTCTTAAATTCAGGGGGAATTTTTGTAAGACTTTTGGAGAGCAAGCTCATAACATGAAAACATTATTTCTTGGCTTTTTCTTTCCGATACAATGTTCTTCCCGATAGAATGTTCTTCATAAGAAATAGGACAAGCAAGAAGAAATAAATGTGGAAAAAAAAATCTTTCCTATCTTAAGCCCTTAAAATTAACTGTTTTGTTTAATTTCAAGTATTTTATCTGTCTGGGGTTTTCAGGATGAGATGGAGAGAGAATGCAAAATGTTTCCATTTTCCCAGGAACTGGGTTGACACTGGCTGTGGAAAAACTGGAGTGTTTTGGAGAAAAGGCCAAACAGCTTTTCCCCTTGCCTAACTCAATATTCACCTGTTAAGTTACTTTAAAATTCTTTTCCAAGTATTTTAGTTCAAGTTGCTTATCTGAAACTTGGTATTATTGAGTGAGTCCTTCTGATACTGACACTGCTCCCTGCTGTTGTGTATAGAACACCAGACTTGTTTTGGTCTGATAGTAATTTGGTTTAAACGTTGCTGTCTATATTCATTAGTAAATCCTCAGGGGGTTTTTTTGAGGTGTAGGAAAAGAAATCCGCTCCTGCATGTCTCATTTTAGGAAAACCTTATTTGTTCTGGTTGGATATGCACTAGGCTTCTTCTGGATGAAAACAGATGAAAATCTCCGAAATAAGAGCTTACAGTCTGCAAGTTTGCTGCTAATGTCCTTGATGTTGGTACTCAGACTTAAGATGATTGTAGCTACCCATATTTGTTTTGATTGCCCCATATTCTCTGTTGATTAAATGAGGGGGGGATGTTATTCCCACGTAACAAAAATAGCTGTTCCTTCCCTTTACAGTTCTAATTTGCCAAAAGACGTTCATTGCACTGCACTGATATTGTTTTGTGTTTTCTCCTTCAAGTTAATCTCTGCACAAACCTTTTTTTTTTTCCCTAATTTGATAGTTTTTATCTAAAAGGAATATGTTATTGCAGGGTTCTGGGATAAAGTAGTGGTGTAAGTATTAATTTCAGAAAATGATGAGGAAAAGAAACGGTGTAAAAAGAAAACATTTTAGCTGTAGTGGTAAGTCTTATTTTTTTTCCCTTGGATGGATTTCCTTAGATGGGAACAGCTGGAAAATTGATTTTTTATTGATTTCATGATCTTTTTTCCCAGTTCTGCAAATGGCCTTTTTGTTAAAGGCTGCTTTTACCCTCTTCTTTCTTCTTGTCTTGTTCTTTGAAACATTGTTCATTTTCCTTAAAGAGGGTCCAAACAGTAGTCTGTCATTGTCACTGCCAGCAGATTACAATTTAAAACCACCATTTCCTATTCTCCACTTGCAAGGGTTTGATCAGAGTACAGTTGTAATTAAAAAGCACTGAAGAACAAGGCTTAGCAAGATTTATCATGTTTGGGGGAGTGCAGAGGTTTTGGCAAAGATTGCTTTTATCATTTTTTCACCCGTTTTAGTAACTTAATATATTCGAAGGGTGCATATTTACACATTGCCTTTGATTCTATTAATGAAAAATGTCTGTACTTTACACAGAGCAATTACAGCCACCAGTGCTGCTCTTTGGATTTATTTCACCTGTGAGCACCATTATTGAGACCACTGCAGGCAGAAGCTCTCTTTAAGTAGAAACGCTTATAGGTTGGCTTAATAAAGGACTTTATTAATAAGTTTTGAGATTTTACAGAGTAATTTCATATTCTTTTCAGATGATCTGTGTTGTAACTCCAGCTTTTCTGTTACTTTGGGGGAAGATTCTTATGCCTAAAGTCAAGACAGTTGCTTTTGATACCTTCCTGGTGAATACTTCAAGTGTTTGGTGGTAAATACCTGTTGTTTAAAAGGACTTCAGCATTTTCAGCTCTTTTTCCCCACATTTCTGCTGTAAATGCAGACTGTTCAGCACAGTTGCTGCCTTTTGATCAGACTAAGCAGATAAAAATTAAGTTTTCTAGGTTGTCCTGAAAAGTAGAATAATGAATAACAAAGAAAAGGCTTCTGTTCGTGGAATGAAGATGTGATCTGGTGTGGGCTTTTGAGTTTTGAAGTGGGAGATGAACTATGGGTTCGCCAGTAAACTCTGTGTTATCTTGAGTACATTTAGGAGGAGCTATTCATAGACATATGTAGTATGAATAGAGAGGGAAGTCCATTGTATTACATTTAGTAGGTGGAAGGAATACACGCTGTCATTCATGTGAAGAAGAATAATGGCTTTAAATATAAAAGTGAATGCTTTTATAAGTACCTGAAAGATGCCCAAAAATCAGCAGGAAAAATGTAATGAGAAGGTTTTTATAAAGATGTAATTCTTTTATTAAATAGAAAGAAATCTGTATAGCAATGCTCAGGCTTTGTAGAATGTACTTAGTACCAAGGTGTAGTTTAGTACAGGCTTTCTGTGCGTGTAAGTTCAGTTCTGTCCATTTTCATTATATATGTGTAAAAGTGGTAGTTATTTTCATTTGAGTTAGCTTGGTATTTCATAGCACTGAAGCATGCCAGATGGCCAAGGATATTTCACCTAAATACTGAATAACATTAAAGAAAACATTCACTGAAGCCAGTAGAGGTCTGATTCAGAAAGAAAATACTCAAGTAGCATGGATTTAATTTAAAACATAAAAAATTCTGTCTTGGTTGACCTTATTTGTAACCTCCTGAAAGAGAAAGTTTTCAAATACTGCATGACTAAGAGCAAATACTGTCAGACCTAGTTCAGGGAAAGCTCTGAAACATACTTCAGCTGTTTCTGCCTAATTGCTACTTCAAAGGAATCATGCAGAGTAAACACTTATTTTGGAATTTGAATCTCTTATTTTTTAACAGAATAAGCTATTGAGAGCAGACCCATTTTATTTTTGGAGTATGTTGCACATATTTATCTTATTTTTAGTGTAAACTTTGAGGTTTATAACTGCAAATATTAGGGAAAAAATCTTTCCTGTGAGGGTGGTGAGGCTCTGGCACAGATTGCCCAGAGAAGTTGTGGCTACCTTATCCCTGGAAATGTTCAAGGCCAAGTTGGATGGGAGTCTGAGCAACCTGATCTTGTCTAGACACATTGAAGCTGTCCCTGTCCGTGACAGGGGGTGGAACAAGATGATCAATCATTAAGGTCCCTTCCAACCCAAGCCATTCTGTGATTCTATGAAATACAACAATAAAAGATAATTGATTAATTTAAGCAGATTATAGTAATCTCAAAAGCACAGGTTAACAATTTTAATTCTGACAGAAGTCCCACATATAAGCCACAAACTAGATATTTTACCATACAAGGCTTCTAAGAGCCACCTTCAACATCATAATTCAAGGCTTAATTTCCTGATTAACACATGAAGTGGTAAACTGAAATGTATCCTGGGCAAAAATTCTCTGGAAGACAAGTGCTAATAAAAAAAATATTTCAGTCTGATACAGAATGGACTTCCCCCAAATTTTCCTTCTGTTCTGCTGAACATCTTATGAAGGATCTTCTCATTTTGAATTTATTTTCTCTGCTTTCAAGAAGTCATAGAAACACCATCATTTCAAAGTAGTCTGTTACCATCTTTCTTTCATGATCCATTTTTTCAGTGAAATAGTTAACATAAATGTGAATGAGAGGACTGATTGCTCAAGAAGTCCCTAATGATTCCTTAGGGGCAAAGCTTTCCTAACATTTAAAAGGTTAATTTCAGTATTCCACTTTGATTTGTTGCCACTGCTGGATGTGCCCAGTTTGAAGTTTGGAAGCCTCTCGTAAGGATGGCTGGTTCACAGCTGGGAGAGTCTATGAGAAGAGACCAAATATCATGTAAATGTTCTGGAACAGAGCAAAAAAATTGGCTCAGACAGCTTCTGCTGTTGGTCATGGTCTTTATTGTTAACAGATGTCTGTATATTGCATCAATAAGTAATAAAATGCCTGTTTGGAATAACTGCCAGGAGGCAGTGGGGTTGGGGTTTAGTCTTTGGCTTATAAGAAAAACCCATATCTGATGGGCAAGAAAATCCTAGGAGTCTGTTTTAATTTTTAGTTTCAGGGCAGTGAATTACTGAAAGAGAAATTACATTTCCTTTTAAGAGAGACTATTTATTCATGGATCTCCATGCAACTGACAGTTGAAAGAATCCTAGTTTCTTCTTCCATACCAATGAATAAGCTCACTCAACTGTGCTGTCAAATGTTCACAGACACCCTTCTCCTAATCACTGCTGGGAAACAATCATGTCTACTGATCTAGAAGTGGTGGAGCTCTATGGATAGGCAGGTTGCCTGTTTTCTATAGAAGCAATTTCAAATGACTGGAAAACTTCCTAAAAACTCACAGGAAATTCGATTTCCTATCAGTTGCTTAGAGGATGTCACTGGCTTCTGCTTTAGAAAGCTGTCAGATTCCCATCACTGGAGATGTTTCCTACTAGGGTTAGACAATCCATCATTTGTTGTTCCTATCTAAATTGATACTGATTGGTTTTGGTTTCTGTCACTGTGGAAAGATTCTTAAATGTTCCTTTTTATGAAAATGTTGGTTCTCTCATGAGGCTTTGTCCTTTAGTTGCCAGGGCTGGATACACTCTTATTCAGAAAACATCATTTATATATAGATAGATACGTATGTATATGAAAGATGATCCTCCAGTCTTCAAAGTGTCTTCTCATTAGGTAATTCTCACCTGGAAACATATTCCTAAATATCCATTGAGGTCTTTGGCATATTTAGACAGGATTTAGATATTAGGATTTCCTAGGAATCAATATACATTTTCTGCTTTTACTGTGTTTGGCTAGATTAGGTGTATTATTGGACAAAACAGTAAATGGATGACAGTTCTTCAGATTTCTATAGCTCATCCTTCTCTGTGAAAACACATAATCACTGTCAATTGTTTTATCCTAAACTTCTATGTGGCTGGGCTTACTTTGTTCAAATTGGTGTTCAAATGCAGCACTGTTTTGGGAAGATTGCTACGGTGTGTACTTAACTAGTGTGAATATATGGAGAGAAGTAAGAAATCCTTTCTTCTAGTTTCTTGTTCAGTGCTAAACTCCCACAAGTTGAAGATATTCAGAGTAGTAAAACTATCATTTTTACTAGTCCTATCTCTAGAGAAGTTCTTTCCTATCCCAAGTTACACAGAATATTGAATTTATTTTCCAGGAATAGGTCAGCTACCTAAGTCAATTTTACAATATTTATTCAGATGTTTTGATTCCTGAGATGCTTCCCAGTGCTTTCTTGAAGATCAGTAGCTCACTCAAACTCAAGAATGTGGAGACATGAAATGTTTGTACTGTCATCTGCACAAACCAGTGTTAAATTAAAAAAAAAAATCTTTTCAGAGCACATTACCAATAGCTTAAAATACCTTTAAAGAAATTATGGTCGAAGTTTTATAGCTAGAAGTAGTCTCAAGATTTTGCTACTTCATGGTGTACGTATGTTACACATGAATTTCAGGAGAGTGTTGTCTTTGACACGTAAAGCTTGGTTACTGCTCTGTTTCTGGAGTGTGCTTGAAGTTAATATTGCATCATTTTTATCATTCCAGGAGTATGATGATGGCTATGGAGCTGCTTATGATGAACAAAGCTATGATTCCTATGATAACAGCTATAGCACTCAAGCACAAAGGTAAGCCTCCAAATCAATTGTAACTACATCTGAAAAATTCTGTGGTTTGTCAGTTACTTTTACTTAAGAGGTTTTCAATTTCATCTTTAACACCAAAAATATTATGAGAAGATTTTAGAAATAATCCCTATGTTACTTGCCTTTACTATTACACAAGTATAAAAGTTAGATTTCTGAGTGGCTAAAAAGAAACAGAACTGAGAATTTGTAACAGTTTTAGTGATGCCAAATCCTAAATCAAAGTTGTCAGAAGTTCAGGAAATTCAGGGAAATTTAATTCAGAATCGTTTTGGCAGGGAGGAGTGGTAAGGAGGGGAGAGGAGAAAAAAATACAACTTCATAGAAGGTATTAAATTTTCTGAACCACAACTGATTTAATTTTCTTACTACTATTACAAAGTTGTGTTCCAGTATTTTACATGTATTTAACTGTAAGAAAAATACACCTGTCAGTTTGGTTTACTCCTCTGTGGAACCCCTTGTGACAAATTTGAATCTCTTGCCATTTGTTTTCCATCTCCCACTTCATTTTCAGCAGTATTTTTAAGCACTTTTGATTTTTTTTTTAAGTTTTGCTTTCTTCAAAGGAGTCACTATTTGGCAACTCCATGAATAACAATGGTGGGAAGCCTGTTGTGAGGTACTAACTATTTCCTTTATGTGGTTTGAAATTTATGGCAAAAATCCCATTACAAATGTAGCAGCTTGGATAATAATCTTCATTTCTGGGCATTTCTAATGTGCCTGTCTGGAAAAAGAACTTTTGTCCACTTTTTACTGAGTTGTAATTTATTTTCATTCTTTTTCTCTTGGTCCAAGCATTCATAATTTGCTCAATAGTAGATGTTTCAATGTCTTTGACAATGTCCCAAAATTTTATGTCTAAGTTATGACCTTGCTCTGAGGCAGGGTTACTGAGGTTCCTGTTAATAAATCCCTTGTGCTGAATTAAACTGAATCGTGTATTTGAGGCAGATTTGTTCTACGTTCTGCTAAATATGCAAGATTTACAATGCAGCTTTTTTCTGAAATAGTACAGAACTGGTCACAAAGCTGTTTAAACCTGGCATCTGCTCTGCTGTAGCATTCTCACACCCAACTGTATACCAGTTTTGTTGTGTAAATGAATATTTTTCTGTGCTCAACAACTTAGTTGATGTGAAAAACTGTAGTGAAAAGTTCTAGTGTCATTGTTGAGAACTAAAGTAATGAAATTACCTTTGTGTCTGATGCTTGGCTCCTACAGACTCTAAGCTTGATAAAAATATGACTTAAGAAATCTGCAGTGTAGGACCTTCAAAATATGAGACTATAGGGTGTTACATTTCGAGAACAGTTGCTGGTAATGGATTTTTTTTTTTTTTCTCACAAAAGACAATTGCCAAAGTAGTCTTCAACTTCTGTGTTGGCAATTCTGTTCTGCCTTCTTGCTTGTACTGTTGGTAAATGGGTTTATTGCACACAAATACTTGGGCTTCATTACAAATTCATTTGCTTGAGCCAAAATTAAACATTACTTGGATTTGATTTTTTCCACATTAAGAAGGTTTTCACTGAGATTATCTTCCTTTCAACTAAAATTAGGAAAAAAACCAAATCTCCCAAGGAATGAAATTTCTCTTGTAAAAGATTAATGCATGAGAATATGTATAACATTCTTAGATACGTGTACATATGCTCAGCTGTCTAGAAGGAGATATTTCATAAAATGATTGCTTTCATTGTATTTTACCTGTAGTTTCACAATACATGTTGGACTTGAACGAATTTGTTACCTTCATGATTTTGACATTTTCCCCCTAATTTTATTAAGTGCTCTGTGGTAAAAGAAAAGAAATTATACATTTGCACATTTCTCACAGGATAGCAACACTCATTTTCTGTAATATTTTCTGGCTAAGAAGAAGTATTTTTAGGATAGTATTGGCAGAAAAAAAGTAATAACTATAAACAGCCATCTGAACTACCTAGACCAGCCTTCCTGTCTTTAGTCTGAATATCATGTAGTAGCCCATAATGCAAAATATCGTTCTGTGACCACAATGAGATACGTACCATACTTAAGTACATTACAATGCCCTTGCTATGAAGGAAATTAGGGAAAAGTGCATTGTTTTCATAGCTTAGCCTTAATAATTCTTGATTTTTTCCCTCATAAAACATGGAAAGAAACTGCATTTGCCCATGGAGACCAGTGATGTGTTTTCAATGCGTCATTTGGTGACTAGCTTGTGGAAATAACTTACTCTCTCCTTCCCTAAGTTGAAAATAGTAATCCTGAAGTAATAGTATTTCTAGTATATCTTCTGATACTAATTTCTCTAGAAGTACTGATATTAGTGATACTGTGTATTAAAGAGGAAATCTGAGAAATAGCTAGCAAGCTGGAAATTGGTTGTCTCATTAAATTACTTGCAGTAGTTTTTAGTATATTACTAAGTTTGGGGGCAGGAACTGGGCTTAATGCTCACAAGTGTACAATGTGTGGTATGGTGGAAACAGTTAAAATTTAGGTTTTAATACTTCTGCTTATTTAGTGATTCCTCTGTTAAAGGTAGAAGCTTGAAATAAAGCCTAAAATAGCTTTAGGAATTTTGGAGATCTCTAAGAGGTTGCACGACAGCAAATCTTTTTCTGTAGGTGCACAAGAGTGCGTTCTCCAAACTCAATCTTCAGCACAGCGCAGTGTGAGTCTCCTTAACTGCTCTTTTTATCTGGACATTTCAAGTGCATTTCCTAGAAATGGCCAAATCTGTGTTGGATTAGGATGAGTGACATGTTTAGATATGATGAATAGAAAACTATGTATTTCTATCTGCCTTAAGGTAGTTGAGACTTTGCTTGTTCTGGAAATAAGTTATTCTATTTTATGTACTAACTGCTTGCTGATACCAGATCATGAGTGGTCAGAAGTTTAATGATATTTTATTTGACATTGTGTGAGACTGTATCCTTCCTTGTTCCTGGCAATCTGAAGTTTGAGTTAAAACCTGCCACAGCACTAACAGAGAGAAAAATGAGAGTTTTGACTTCTCTTTTATCTTAATACCCTGTAATCCTATAAAAATGTTGTTTTCCTTTAGGACCTTTTATTATCCACTGTTTCTTGTTCATGCAACAAAGCCCCAAACACTGCTTCAGGATATCCTTTAACAGAATTATTTTTATGGTCAAAAAGACCTAAAATATCCCTTGAAACTGTACTGCACTTTACTAGATACCTAATTGATTTTTAGAAGATTAAATTACATGTATTTTTTTTTGCAGAGGGATTGTTAGATAATTTTTTCAGTATAAACAGGGATGGTTAATCAACAGGATTTAGTCTTATTATAAAAATCCAAAACAATCTAAAATTTTAAAAGTATTTTGCAATTTCTGAAAATCAGGGTAGCAAAGGCTTCATAGAATCCTAGAATAGTTTGGGTTGGAAAGGACCTCAAAGATCAGTCAGCTCCAACCCACTGCTATGGGCAGGAACAACTTCAAATAGACCAGGTTGCTCCAAACTCCATCCAACCAAGTCTTAAATAATTCTAGGCAAGGAGCATTCATAAATTCTCCAAGCAGCCTCTGCCAGTGCCTCACCACCCTCACAGTAAAGAACTTCTTTCTAATATCTAATCTAAATCTTTCCTCTTCTAGTTTAAAGCCATACCCTTCTCCTATCACTTCATGCTCCAATATGCAATCAGGCTCTAGGGTTACATGATACGCAGTCAAAGGCATGTTTATGGAGTCAGGAATTCCTTCATAAAATTTCTCCTATATACATATGTATTAATTTAATGTGTGCAGTTTTGTGCCAAAAACCATTCCAGGATCGTATGGTAAAATATGAATTGTAATTGTGAAAGTCAGCCTCATGACTCCTGGTACTGATATTTGCCTATGTCAGACAAATGTAGTGTGTATGCATCCTTATACAACTTAGCTCACTCTAGAAGGACTTCCCAAGTCTGTATAGAATTGTAGTAATTTACTTGGATTTATTGCAGAAAGTAGTGGGTGCTTTAATGGTCCGGTGTTAATGCTAGATCAATTTTATTATGAAAATTCACCTAATGATATTGTGGAGGAATCAAGAGGATTTAATTCAGTCTTCACTTAAAACTGTAGTGTAAACATTTTCAGCTTGAAAAAAATCTGGTTATTTTAAATCTCTGAAATAGGCTTCAAATTGAACCAAAGTGCTTTTGGTCCCTTAGTGACTCCGTACATGATCTGCAGAAGTGTTTGTGAGGACAATAATATGGCAAAGGGAAATGGATGCTAATAAATCAATTGCCACTGTCAGCTCACTGTTTAATGTTCTCTAGAATACATAAGATTTATCACTGAGGAATTGTAGAATAATGGTGGTGTATGGAAACAAAGTCCACCAGGGAGATGTACTACATCATTTGGATTTAGCGCTGCCATCTGCTTAATGGCATTGAGATGACTACAGAGGTACTTATGATCAACCATTCATAGCAGTGACAGATGCTGCAGAGAGTTAACATGCCAGGGAACGAGGTTTGGTGCTGAAATCCAGATTATGTGGCAAGGTTGCTGAGAAAGGGGGCTGGGTTTGTTACCTCTCCAGTAGATTTAGAGGCTTTACTGTGTGCTTTCAGGTTTACTATTGAGAGAGAATGGCTATCACAGTTACTGTAGTGCAAAAAAGAATGTGGACAAACCCCATCTGTCTCCTTCATGTGCTCAGAAATTTCAAAGAACTTCTTGAGACTTGTCTGCTAGCATTTAAAATGAGATACTTTTCCTAGGGAAAGAAAAAAAAAAAGTTTTTCTAGGTTTATTTTTCAACCTACAACAGAGATCAGAAGCCTAAACTATAGGAGGAACACTGTGTAGCTGTATGCCAGTGTCTGGTGAGGGACAAGAATAAGTTATTTATGTAGTAATGTCATTTTGTGTTTATTATAATTCATAATTTTAAAAGTATTTTAGATCACAACACAGTGATCTCACCTTCACTGTGTTGCAGAATTTAATCTAAACACGCATATAAAAGTGGGAAAATTAGGACTTGGAGAAATTGCTGGATTTGTTTACAGTTTTCTGCATTTTTCTGTGGTTTCCACGTTCACCTAACAGTGCCATAGATTTCTTTTGGCAACAATCATTTTGCCATTGGCTTAAATAGCGTTTCTCAACTGCTCTTTGTGCATGTCTAACAATAATTACTATCACTTCTAATCATACCAAAATGTGATAAATTCAAATCCCCACAAGTTGCTTGTGAGCCTTGGAGCTACACAGTTATCCTATTATGAGTTGAGGGAATTGGTAAATTCTCTTTAGTGCACCTAAGTTCAGTGCCGCTAAATCATTCTGTGGTTATTTTTGATGTGTTGGGAGGTAAGAATTACATGCTGCAGCTTTGTTAGACTATTTACTCAAATGTAAAAAACACAGGTGTCCCTATGTTAAGTCTTAGGCATGTTAAAAATAGGGTGTTATGAATTATATAATTGTTCAGATTGGAAAAGACCTCCAAGATCAAATAAAATTGTCAAGCTAGCACCACCATGTTCACCACCAAACCATATACCCAGGTTGCCACATCCACACTTCTTTTAAGATTTTTCTGTTTCTTGGGCAGCCTGTTTCAGTGCCTGACCACCCTTTCAGTGTAGGAATTTTTCCCAATATCCAGTGTTTCTCACGTGACAAAAGGCCTTTCCACAACCTCCTTTCAGGTAGTTTTAGGGAGAGATAAGGTTCCCCCTGAGCCTCCTTTATCATTCATTGCCTTATTTACCATTTATTTCAAAAGTGACTGATTCAAGACAGAAAATTTCTTTGTAATAGAGAAGACAATGCACAAAAACCCTGTGGTATGAAATATTTGAGGAATTTTGTTTGGTAATTTGTGGTAGTTACCTAGCAATGGAGAAACTGGATGCTGGGTTGAAAAGGACTTAGAAAAACCTTGAAATCCAGCAGTGGCCATTGTTCAACTGATGCCTGAAGAATACAACTAAATTGGTTTCCTAAAATCCTGCAAATCTCTAAGTATTGCTTTTTATGTTATTCCAGAGGCACTTTAGTTATAAAAGAAGCTGATTCCTAGTATGTAGCTCTTGGAAATGCCCTCATTTCCCAATAGGAGCTCAAATTTTCAGGTGTTTTTTCAAACTATGCTTAGTAGTCACACAAAAGATGATGGCATTCCTGTTTAATAGGAGGATTTTCTTGAAGAGCTGAGCATATGGATTTGAAATTGGCTTATGGAGATGTTGCTATTGGTATTTGAAAGTTAATTGCTAACAGTTTGTTTGTGATGCTCAGTGTTTTAAATTTACATTGTTGAGTTTGTCAGCAATCATGCATTTCCAGGATGTATAAATATGCATTATATGCAAACGAGTGTCTGTTACTGTAGTTTTCCAAGATGTAAATCTCTCTATTTAATGCTTGTAGCTGTTTGTATTTCATGCTTTGACTTAAAAATCAAATTAGTCTGCAGGAGTTTGATTTCTGAGGATTGTGCAAAGGGTTGGCATTTTGTGTTGCTGTTGTTTATGAACACCTGGTATATATCAGAGTGTGCTGGAGGTTATAATTCTGCAAAATAAAGCCTTAAAGCATTAGCATAAATAGGCTAATGTAGCTTTTGAATGAAAATCCTGGCATGTGGTTCCCTGCTAAATTTTTGCACTTCTGTTATTAAAAGAGATTATTTATTGCAGTTTTTCAGATACAATTTTTCAGGTTTAGATAGATGTTTTCCTTTTAATTACATGTTGGGATGTAACAAGGTAAACTATTCAGAAGTGCCTCAGTAGCATAGATAGTTTTAATTGTGAATCTAGTATATTTTATTTTTTTAATAGATTTCCAGAATCCTGTCTGAAATGTCAGTAAAAGGAATAAGACTTAAGATGATTCAGCTGTAATGATGGAAAAAAACACAAGAATATCTCACGGTGCATTCATAAAACTGCAAAAGGTTTTTTGAATCCTTGTGGTGATATTGGTAGATGGCTTCACTGTTTAATAAATGTTAGGACTACTCTTCATCTGTATACTAATCATAATCAATAAAGTTAATTTGGTTTTTTCATGATTTTGCTATTAAATTTTACTCTGTCTGTGCCTCCATATTTAGGAAACAAGTAAAAATGCATTTGAAAATAAATTTAGAAAACTGCTAGAGAAAACTGATATGCAGGTGTTATAGTAGTACAAAAAGTAGTAACATGAAATTACAAGTACTGAGGAATCAACAAAAGTAATTATTTAATAAAATTATATTACATTTGCATGATTGGTTTAATTTTACTTAGGTGATTTTAGAGCACCTTTAACTGGGTGATTGAATTCCTCAATACAATTAAAGAGGATTAGCAGTTGGTAGAATTTTGATTTTATTTTTTTTTTTCCTTGACTGATTGCACAAGTGAAAACACAGGGAAAGGAAGGGTCAAAGTGGATCTTCCAAATCCAGAATAGGAAAAAAAAAATCTTTAATGGGGAATACATTTTTTAAACATGAAGTGCTGTGTATTGTACCTGTAAGTGTAACTTGTGGAATCAGTCACAATTTAAAAAATCTTAATTATATGAAGTCTTCAAATTAATTAGAGTTTGTTTTAAAAATAAGTTTCTTTAAGCTTGGAAGGTGAATCTAACAAAGAGTAAAGGGAGAATATCCAGTTGCCAAGTATCAGCAGGACACTGAAGAAATGGTGCTGGATATATGGGCTTTAGAGACAACATGGATAATCAATCTTACAAATTAAAGTTATTCATTTAGAAAGGACTTCTCAAACGTCTCACATTATAATTAACTTTCCAGCAGTTTGATTAAGAGATCCAAAGCTAAGGAAAAGAGACTACATATTCTCTCCAGACTAGAGAAAGGGCATCTTAAATTTACATTTGCAGACTAGAGAATGACATATAGATACACAGAGATATAGGAAAGACTTTTCCTGGGTGTGGGGTGAAGAAGGAACTTCACTGGAAATTCACACTTGGAAGCCAGTGCCTATTAGCTGAATGAGAAATCAGGCTGCATCAGCCCAGAACATTTTTTTGTCACAGAATATGTTTTTGTAGATAAAGATTTGACACTTTTTCTGGTTGACAGTCAACACACTTTGGCTGCTTACTAGCAGTAATTGAAAGTTGCAATTTTCTGTCTGAGTACCCTGTATTCAGTTTGCTTTTCAAGGGAAGAAAAATCTTGCTTCTTTCTGTTGGTAAGAAAATACCTACTTAATTGGGCAACTTAAAAATGGGAGATGATTGAAGGAAAACTTTATAATGGTCTTAATTGTTTGTCCTTGTATTTTATTTCAGTAGAAGTATTGAGGGCTGTAAATTGTGCTTTTAAGCACAATTTTGATATATTTGAGATATAGATGGCAAAAAAAATGTAATAGTTACCATCATAACCACATTTATTTGATGTAATTGTATCATGAGTGGTGTATGTAAAGCTCCTGAAACGTGTGTGGATGGAAGTAGCAGAGCTCACATGAGGCCAGGAAATGAAACTTTGCACTTAAATGGATTGAATTGTCCTTAGGAGGAAGAGTCCTGCCTTACTGTACTTGGGGAGACAGTTTCAACCCTGCTGGTGCAGAAGATGTTAGGGAAGGACTTGAAAGATGTTGTACATGGTAAAGCTTATGATTATGCAGCCCTGAAAATAATTAAACCTGATCTTTCTTTTACCAAATAGATCGTTGATGGCACTTTCATTATTTTTGAATTATATAAAACCAGGATGGAATGATACCTTTTTCTCTCAAATGTTCATCAATTTCAACAGGGAAGGCCCCAAATTTTTAGCAAAGCTGAGAGTTGTACTAAACTGAAAAAAGTTGAAAGTTGTTTTGTTACTTCAGTAAATTATAAAAGATTAGAAGGTATGATGTATATCTTCTGGAGCAGTATTTGTGATGGTGGAATGGTGACAAATCACCTATGCACTTTTTGAGGACAGTGTGTTAGAGGCAGTGTTGTCTTGTACTCCAGTCTGTGACAAGTGACATGATTTGGATCTCTGGCAACAACATATGCAGAACTTGTGGGATGATCAAAATGATCTGGAATAATATCCCAGATCTTTCCAGTATTGCAGTGAATAGTCTAAGGAATTTTTGACTGATCTCTCTCCAGAGTTCACTGTTCTCTGCTATTTCCACTGCCCAGAGTAATCTTGTCTGGAAAGAGAGGGAAGAAAACATTTTTCTGATGTTAATGTTGTTTCATGTCTTTTTTCCTCCATTTAGCAGCTGAAATATGATCGGTACACACTTGGGTAGTTAAAGACTTCAAGTTTCTCTTCCTCTGGTAGCAGTTCACAACCTGCTTTGCAAGGCAGATGAGGTGTGGGGCGTCTGGGGCTTGGTCGTAGTTCAACAGCCAAACCAAAATGCTGAATTTATGCAACCTGAGTTTTTAGTTTTTCTGCTGGTACTTTCTTATTTAATGTCACAAATTTTTGGCATTTCTTTTGAGAGGTGGCACATGAGAATGTAATGGGGAAAGACTGAGTTGAGACAGCAATAACTGGACATTTCAGATGGTAAAAGTGCTCTAGGCAACTGTGTAGAGTTCTGCTAGAAATTCCTAGATAGGTCTGTGGCTGGTTGGTAGTATCAGATGCCTCTGAGGGTGTTTCACTATTCAGAAGTGAAGTTCCTCATTTCTGCCATTAAAGTAATTCCTAAATAGTGATGATAGCTAAGGAGATCCTTGAGAGGGCACTCTGGTCACCTTTTAGGATTACAGGTAATAGATCTGCTTTTTGCATGATTCATTTGAGAGTACAGTAGGCTATAATTCGAGGAAGATTGTTATTTTTCTGTATTTTATAAAGCATTCACGTAGGGGTCTCAGTTTTTTCTGAGATCACTGTCTGCTTGACAGACATATGAGGGCGCAGTATCGTCACGAGGGGGATGCAATGACCACCACGGAGTAGGAGCAGGAAAAGAGAAATGTTAATTTCTCTTACAGCTTATATAGATTTCAAGAGAAGAGACCACATTGGAAGACTGAGGTTCAACCTCTTCAATTCCACTGGTCTTAGAAAGTGTCTATCAATTGTCCTTTCCACAGAAAGGAATGTAAACAAGATAAGAATTCTGAAAACATTACTTTGTTTACATGAAAATTCTGACTCCAAGAACTAGAAGGCTGCAAAGCAAAACGACAGACATAAACTGAGCTGCAGGGATAAAAATATGTGCTAAAGAAATCTCTACAAATTAGCAGCAGAACTGAGTATTAACTAAAAATGAGTTCCAGAATAGGGTGTTCAAGTGATTCACAAAAGCATTCAGAACAGTTACTCAATGTTCAAGACGTTATGGAGTTATTAGAAGCTTCACTGCAGTGATTGTTGTCTTGGACATTCTTCCTGTTTTCTGTTGACAGAAGCTTTTTGTTATCAGTAGTTGAGCATGAAGATCTGACAGGAATGATGGAAAGAGGCTTATCCTTATTGGAAGAGTTCTCTTCAGATGTGATCATATCAGTCAGGATCTATGATATAAGAAATGTTGCTAGAGAGATCCTCGTTTGCTTTTCCTGTTTTGTTGTTCTGTGCAGCTCTGGCTGGAAGCACAAAGGGTGGTACTTGTTGGAGCTTCCCTTGGCAAAAGGAAACCTTGGTGTTTGCAAGGGTTTTATTGTCACTTTCTGAAACTGCCCTGCTTTCTACCTGAAGGGATCAAAATTACTTCTGATACTTATGTGAAAAAGAAAAAGCCAAAACTTTGGTCAGTTTTTCCCTAATAAGCATTACTGGAAGCTGAACTGTTGGCCAAGGCTGTTTTTCATCAGAAGCCAAAGAAAGTTTCAGATCACAGTGTTTATACTGGGCTTGTCAGTGCTTAAGTCTGGGATTTTTCAGTGAACTAGAAGCTTTCAGTCAGAGACCTTTTAATCTTCCCTTAGCAAGCAGGCTCTCTGCCACACTGCTTGTGTTTCAAACACAGAAATGTCATAATGGCCATTCTAAAAAATGCCTGTATCAAATATAAAGAGCTGTGGCAATCAAATGAATTAAGTGCAATATATTTTTACTACCTTTGTGCATTTTTGAAAGTACACCTGGGCTGTGTGGTTAATCTGCCTGTTGTAGGATTGTCCCAAAAAAAGTCTGGTGACCTCTTCTGTTAAGGAATCACAGGATCATTAAGGTTTGAAAAGACCTCGCAAGACAAGTCCAATCTTTTACAAACACTGCGATGTCAACTAAACCACAGTACTCAGTGCCATATCCAGACATTTCTTGAACGCTTCCAGGGATGGTGGCTCTACCACCTCCCTCAGCAGCTCATTCCAAGGCCAGACCATCCTTTCAGTTAAGAAATTCTGACTGATGTACAACCTGAATCTCCCTGGTACATTTTGAAACCATTTCCTCTTATCCTGTCTCTAGTTGCCTGGGAGAAGAAACCAACCCACCCAGGAAACAATCTCCTTTCAGGGTGTTGTAGGGAGCAATAAGGTCTCCCCTGAGTCTCCTTTTCTCCAGGCTGAACCCACCCATCTCCTTCAGCTGCCTCTCACAGGACTGACTTTCCAGATCTTTCCCAGTTCTGCTGTCCTTCTTTGGACACACTCTGGCACCTTAATGTCTGTCTGGCAGTGAGGGACTCATGAGAGTTGGGTTGAAACTACTGTTCTGTTGATATGTGTCCTAAGGGAATATTCCAGTATCTCTAGGCAGAATAACCTAATAGTTAATAAATTATAAAAGGTAAAGTTCTATATGACTTCATCAGCATATCAAAAGCAGTTACTCCTATTTGGTTTTTATACACATTCGTTCTATTACGATTCATCAAGATACTTTCAGAAACAAATCAGCTTAGTAGAAAAGCCTGAGAAATTGAGGTCATTTTTCATAGAGCCTTTGAAGGCTTATGTTGATTACTTCTAAATTAAAGTATTTTAAGATACTTCTCATACTGGTTCTAGAGAAATGGCAGGAAGTTTCCCAGTCCTCTAGTTTACTAAATAAAGCCTTAGAGAAGCATTTCTGCTTCATCAGTGCTGCTATACTGAAGTCTGAGCTTGTTCATTTCTGTCTGAAGCTTTTTCTCTTAACACAGAAAATAGGCTCTTCCCCTGGCCTTACTTACACTATTTAAGCCTCATTTCACACTTCCTCTGAATGTTGCAGGATTACTGCCCAGCCCTCAGCAATTAGAAACAACATACTTAAATTATTGTTTTCTAATCCTTCCATAGCATTAAGTGGTTTCAAGTTTTTATGCTGACATGGAAAATCAAGGCAATTTTTCTTTGCTGTCTGTCTTCTCTTTTGTCAGCCCAAAGCCATTATGCTGGAATGGGAATACAAAAGAAGTTAAAAAGAGGGGATATAAGCAAAAGGTCTGTGTGTACAAAAGATCTGAATCACAGCTGACTCCAGTGTTAACTTGCACTTGTACCATTTATTTGATGGTTAGGAAGATGCTTGACAACTCAGCTAGATTTAGCATGTAATCCAATTATTTGTCTAGAAAAGTAGATGCATAGATAATGAGGAAAAATAAAGTGGTTTCATGAAGACAATTAACATCTGAAAACAAAAGTACTCCAAGCAGAGTCCATGTCTAGTCTTGTTGGCTTAAAAATGGAAGAACGTGTGTCATGTTTTTCTCCTTTTTTTGTAAAAGGAGGGAGTCACATGGGATAAAGAAGAAAATGAACTAAATTTGTGGATTTTTTTTTTTTCCTTTCTGTGAGACAAAATGAAAGGAAGAGGAGCAATCTCAGCTACTTGGTTGGTCGAAGGTGTCCCTGCCCATGGAATTAGGTGATGTTTATGGTCCCTTCCAACCCAAGCCTTCCTGTGATTCTATGAAAAGGCCTCTTCTTGCAGAATAAGTCCATTAAGGGAAATAAAAAATTCAATAGTATTTAGTAAGACTGCTAAGATGTCAGGGAATATATATGAGAGTCTAAGCATAAAGCAAAAATGGGTATCATATCTTCTGTTCACAGGAAGAATTATTTAATGTAGCTGCTTAAGTCTTTGCAGCAAAAATGACTTCAGCTATATCAGTTATCTCAGTTAATGAGTTAAAATGTACAGTTTAGAAGTTTAGTGTTGCTGTAGAGTGCTTTGAATAAGTTTGCTTTTTGCAGGCAGTTGTTTTGAAATAAAATACAATTCTATAAGCTGTAAGTTCATATACAGTACTAGAATTTTCTGTAATTTTAAAAAAAACCCTCAAAAAACCCATTAGCATCAGTCTTGGTTGTGAACACCATGGAATATTGAGGTCTAACATATTTTTTTAAAAAAATATCTTATAAATGCTTTTGGGGTTTTTTTCACCCAGACCTCTTTTCAACCATCTGTATGTAGTCTTTTCCTTGGGTCTTGATGTTTTCTCATCTGAAGGTTTGGTTTAACAACTCCAGAGTTGACTGGAGAATGTTCACAGAGCATGCATGAAGTAGAACAGGGAGTGTACTGAATTGCACTGAGCAAGTTTACTTCCCATTGTACCTTGTACTTTTCTGACAGATTATTAATTTTGAAGGGTTTGTCTGTTAATAAAGATGAGTTGTGGTATACTTTCAGTGTAAGTGAAAGGTTCCTTCCTTTCTGATGTTTATTTGTTTTGCCGTTTGTGTGCTGTAAAACGAGTCATTTTTTTGTTTAATAGATATATTAGATCTGTGAAATGAGACCCCACAAAGTCATTCTGACAAGATTGACAGATACAGGGATGGATCTCAGCTGCTTTAGGCTTCTAAACTCAATCACAGTCTTAAAATAAATAAGTGCTGTGTGGAAGGATAGAGAATGTCAGTTTTCAGTTCATTGTCAGAATAAAGACTTGTATTACTGGCTGCTGCAGGGAAAAAATACTTCTTATTCAAACTTTACCCTTATTCTGGGGTCCTCATCACCTGAGAAACCATAGAGATAAGATTTTATAGAGATAATTTTTTGTGGGTCGTCAAAGTGCAGTTGGTTAAATTTTTATTTGGGAAGCATTATACTAACAATAGAATGTACTCATCCAGGCTTTTTAGACATGCATTTGCACACCAAAACTGTATTTTTTTCTGGCCTTGTTATTTTGAAGGGTTTAAAACCTCAAGTTTAAGAAAAAAAAAGAAACCCAAACTAAAACACAAACAACACAAGCACAACAAAGTCTTTTGTCAGGTCAGAAATAATTGTGATGTGTTGTTTGTTTTATATAAATGCATTAACTGGTAATTCATGTTAAGGCTTTATTTTTTTTATTTTCACTCTGGTGTTTGTTAGCAATCAATCTAATGTTAGGAACATTTCGTCAATATCAGTAATTACTTGCTAGTGATCATATATTAGTGATTTCCTTCTCACTCAGGAGATGATTCTATGAAAAGGTTTTTCCTTGCAGAATAAATCCATTAAGGGAAATAAAAAATTTGATTCTACTCATCTGGTAGCATCATTTTATAGAGTATTTTCCAAATATTGTCAGCAATGAGTCTGGCTATGGTTAGAAAGAAAAGTGCCTAAATAACTATTTAGGCACTTGCTTCTCATATCCTACAAACTGGTGCAAAAGACTGCACGTAGCTAGACTTGCATGAAATATGAAAGCATAATGGAATGATGTGTAATAAGAGTTGTTCTTCAGTTTCCATTCAGGGGTCTTAATACAAGTATAAAAACCATTGTGAAATGGGAGACTGTTTTAGGCCATGATTATGGTATTCATCCATACTTTTGAATCCTAACAACTACATGTTTCAGCTTTTACCATAGTTCCTATTGTCATTTCTTCCTGTTAAAATGATAGCCTTTATATTTGAATTCTACTGTCTTGTTTTGAAGACACTGGAACTAGTGCACACACAGCAGCTGTATAAGCCTCCAATCACCAGATAGTTTGCCCTTTATTGCATTCTTACCAATTAATTTGAAGATATAAAAGCGAAATACTAGATAGCAATAGGTAATGAAAAGGAATTTAAAAGACAAATGAATTGGTTCAGTACCTACATCTCAATTTTTTTCATTAACACTTGTAAGATCTTTAACCTTCCCAACTATAATTTTAAATGGAAAATTCCCACATCCACAATTGCAATGTGGATGAGTAGCCAAGTGGTGAAAAAAAATCCAAAATGAAGTTGCATACAGTTTCTAATTAGTAAACAAGCAGAACCTCAGTTGTCACTGTCACATGGATACTTACCTTTCTTAGGGCACGTCCTATATCCTTCGAACTTTTTTTTCAGAGGTAGAATCTGTAATAACTATTTATGTTTTCTTTCTTGTTCTCCCCACGCCCCTCCTGCCCTGCAGTGGAGCAGATTACTATGACTATGGCCACGGACTGAGTGAAGACACCTACGACTCCTATGGTGAGTGGTTTTATGAGCTCAATCACTGCAGCAGCAGACTCTTGGAAAAAAAAAATGTAATGAAAGGATAATTTCCATGAGGCAAGGCTTAGCCCTGCAGCAGGTAATGGCTGCTCAGGGATTCCTCAGATGTCACAGAGGTCCTCCTGTGCTTATTGAGAAAAATGCCCTCTGTGGTCTGTTAGTCATGGGGAACTAAAACCAAAGAACTAGAGAAAATAAAACTTAAATCATGATGCAGGCAGCCTTTCCATGCCACATTCAGTGAGATTTAAAGAAAAAAAAAATGGGGATGGAGGACCTTTTCCAAGAACTTTGGCTGCCAAAATCAAATGCTTCTGGTGTGGCACAGCTTGCATTGAGACTTGGTGCAGGGCAGGAATCTGCTGAAGCTCCCAGCTGAATTAGGGCCTAATTGACTGTGGTTTAGCCTTGTATGGTCCTTTTGGTTTAGTTCATTTTCATGCATCAGTCTTGGGAAATCAAGCAGGGAGTCATTATGTAAAGGTTAGGGAAGTACTTGAGGTAGCTAATAGACATGAGGGCAGTGGGTTACTCTGAATAGAGACAAAACAATGCATAATGAAGCAAAAAACATATGCCAGTTCTAAAGATGGCTTTTTTCTTTTTTTTTTTTTAATATAGAAGTATGTTAGTGACAGGTTTAATTAAAGAAATCTGTTACAGGTTAGAAGCATAAAGCCTTTTAAAAGGCACCTTTGCTTAAGGGATAAATGCTAAGTCTCTGGCTAGAGGTCAAAGAAATATAATCTAGGTCTCAATCTCAAACATTTGGAAGGTTGTTAGTAACCTGTGTAAAAGTTGTGATTCTGAGTAATGAATGCTTCAATGACTTTAGAGCTCTACTTGAAATTTTGAGGTCTGTTTCTTTAACTCCATGTGGAAGTGCTTCCTGCTTGAAACTAAAATGACCTTAACTAAGTTGTGATAAATGCACCTAATGCAGTAGTTCACCCAATGTGTCTGCTTAAACTAATTATTTTGCTTAAGGACACATGACAGTTCATCAAAAGAAGAGGTCACTTGAAATTCCTCTGTCCCCCAGCACTTGAAGTTGGTGTTGATAGATATATAGCTTAAATCTTTATTTCAGCATTAAAATAAACTATTTGCCATTATAAACCTGATTTTTCTAAGACTTTCATTAATGCAAAATTGATGGGGGAAAAACATGTATGAAACTGCTTAATGTAGATAGACTGATGGGGAGAGATATTGATTGCAGTATTTAAGGTTGAAAATATGGATTCTTCATTGCTTTTGCATTTGAAATTGGTTTTCTATTTATCAAAGCACAGCCACTCAGAATATTAAGTGATGTATTTATTCAAGTTGAGAGAAAGACTATAAATACCTTTAAGAATGATTATGGGTTGCAGCCACTATACCTTTTGCACATATAAATAGTTATACACTTTATTTCTTAAGTATATCTCTTAAAAGCAGAGTTAGAGATTAATAACCATTTTCACTATGTGTAAAGAACATTAAATGCCTCAAAATAAGTAACACTGCCCAGTGAGCAAGTAGTTGTCTAGTGCTGTCCAGGAGGAAATTCACATTCTGAAGAGGTATCTGAACTTTTCCTCTGAGAACCTCAGGTGACAGTTCAGAGGATGTAGGAAGAATACCAGTGTTTTTAGGATTTGGAGCCCTGAACAGCACCAAAATGAAAACTGAGAATCAGTAAGATAACTCTTTGCCCTGCTGCTGTGATCAACTGCTTGAAAAAGAGCAAGTATTCCCCTTAAACTGTAACCAAGGCTTCTTTTCATTTAAACAGTTCTCGAAGCAGTGTTTAAAAGCTACTATGTTTTTAATTCTTACCTCTCAGCTGCCCATACTATTAGGCTCAGGGTCTTTTTCTTTTTTTAATATAAGTCTTGCTTTCTGTGTGGTGAAGAAGCACAAGAGATTGTTACTAGATGGCCTTGGAAATTGCCTGAGGTGAAAGTTTAATTCTTTCAGCCCTACACCGAATCTGAACTTGTTCCTTTTACCTCCTAGGCAAATGTCCTGACTACCTGGGTATGATTTAGAGCCTGGACTCTGCAGGCAGCCACCTACATTATTAAAAAGTAGTTAGGATGAGGCTTCTGCAAAGGGATTGTGAAACTGAACCCTTGACATAGGGGATCCTTGTCATCTAATTTCAGATATCTCATGTCAGAGTAAGTTACCTTAGCGTTCAAAGTGCAGAGGTTCTTTTAGTTCTTTTTTTTTTTTTTTTTTTTTTTTTTTGACTAGAAAGACATAGTTTTGTGTACATTTTATTCTACCATACATTTGGATTCCACCTTTAGTTTCTGGATTGCATTGGGTTCATTAAGCCTGTCTGTTTAGGGCATGGCAGTTATGCAAAAATAAGCATGGAAACATATACACTGTTTTAAGGTGCGTTTACTTTTGAGGATATTTTTTGGTGCTGCTTTTTTTTATTTTTGTTCTTGCAGATGTTACATACTACTCTGATTTGCTTTCATCATTAAAGTGTACCTAAGTACTGTTTCCTTATACTCTACATTTGATTCTGTTTTCCCTTTGGCATAGTAGGTCTGACTCTCATTTAAGATAGTAATTTTTTTCTACTTTTTTAACATATTTAATACCATTAAAAGATGGTAGGATTATGAATCATTAAATATAGCACAAGCTTTTCTACAAACTTATTTTATAGCTAAAATTCAAACAACCAATGTTCCTTGTCCTAATATTTTTTTTAATAATCTGCCCTCCTATTTCTTGCGTTTCAGAAAAGGTGTATGTTTACCTTCAGAGAAATGGAATATTGGCCCTAGGATGCTAAAAGCCACAGGTGTTTGTAGTGATACTTGAGGCTTGGTTTGTGTGTTTGAATTAGGCCTAAATTGCCACTGATGCAGAGAAACTTATTTCTGAGGGCATTTTATTTCCTTACACATAATTCATACCTTCCATTCATTTCATCCCATCGCGATTATTGCTGTGTCTGCTATGAGAGCTGACACTTCTGTGCATTTGCAACAAGCAGGTCCAGCTGAATTTCCACAGTCATAAATATTTTTGCCATTAGCCTGTCATGTTCTCTGCTCCTGTGTATTGAGAAATCACCCTGGGATAGCTCAGATAGATGTGCTGTACCAAGATTTTTTGGTTTAAGTGTTAGACTTGTACACCTTGGTTTCTGTAAACAGAATGTGGCTATTTGATTCACAGATAAGAAAAAATTATGTTCAGCATCTGAGAATGTTGGAAGGGCTCTGACCATATTTTCTTTCCTTGTAGGGCAAGAAGAATGGACCAATTCACGACACAAGACGCCTTCTGCAAGGACAACAAAAGGAGTCTACAGAGACCAGCCATATGCCAGATACTGATTGTACTGTCTGATGTTGTGAAATATCCAATCTCCACCAGTCCTGTATACTGTTCAAAGTAATTTTTTCTATGAACAATCCCTTTTTATTAACTCAAAGTGCATAAAAAATCTGAATGGATGGACTGAACTTAAAACATTTTGTTGAAAGAACAACCTGGACAGAAAGATATGTAAAACAAGGAACTTTGTTATTTCCAAACTGTGTTTGAAAGAATAGGTGATCAAAAAAATAACTTTTGATTAACTAGTGTTAAACAAAAAATAGGTTTACTAAATACGTTAGTCCATTCTTTTTAACATAAGCGTAACCTTTTATTTTAAAGGTTTTCAACAATTTAGTTTTTAGCTTTTATTTTCAGCCATTTGCTAGATTTTCTCTTTGCAAACACACGTAAAAAGGGAAGCAAACTACAAATGCAGATAATGTGGTATTTTGTAACTCAAGTCTTGAAATGTTCTGTAGTGTTAAGCAAAGTTTTACCCTTGCTTGATACTAAATAAACTTTTGAAAGAAAATCAGTGTGTGTGAGATTAATTTTATGCTTTATCTTATAATAAAACTTCATAAATAGTAGTAAACAGGGAGAAATGTTTAACAGTGATCAGCATAAAAGGCTCATATTAAAACTTCGCGCGACTTCTTTTAAAACAAAATGGTTTAAACCTAAATGTATCTCTCTATATACTCACAGTAGATATAAATGCTGTTTAAAATATCCAAATGGTATGGATCTGCTTGAGTGCCACATTAAATCAAAATACTTTTGTTTAAAAATGGTTTAAAATAGCTAATGAATTTTCTGGAAAAAGATGTGACTAGTTTTCACCTTGTTGAGCGTTTTTTCACTAGTGCAACTTTGGAATTTTTATGAGAATTTTGGTACGTTAATGACCACCTCGCTCCGTGCTGGAAGCAATAAACACAAAGCTTTTAAAGACTTTCTGACTTGACTAATTGAGGTCGCTTTCGTCAGAGGCAGAGGATGTGTAACCCTTAAAACGGTCTTCATTTGCAAAGGTAAATAAATCAAATAAGATTTTAATCTCACTTAAGTTATCTTAATATAACCAATAAAACCAGGGAGACTACAACTTAGAAACTTTCATTTTAGAATGTAGGAAAGACTTGTGAGGACACCTAAATTCTCATTTTAAAACGTTTAATTTGTATTAGTCATCTAAAAAGCCTTAGTTCAGCTAGTTAAATTTGGACAAACTATTCCCTATTAAACAACTGTAAAACCTCATAACCAATAGTTCGTAACATATTATTTTTCCATAAATTCTAGTAACTTAAACATTGCAAATGTTAGCTAAAGCTTTTTTTAAGCATTGTTTCTATTAATTATAGCTTGATTTATATTGTTTTCTTTAACTTTTATTTGAAATTCTTTGAAATTTAGTAAAAACATCTCTTTTTTCTCTTGTCAGGAAACTCACCTTCTTGGACAGCCAAGAGAACAAAAACCCTAATCTTCTGATGCTATGGTAGGTATCTTTACACATCTGTGAAACTATTAGATAGGTAATGGAACTTTTGATCAGGTCCTTAATTCTGCCCAAAACTTTAAGTTAGGTATCACTGTCTGTGTTCAATTGTGTAGCGAAAAGTAATAGTTTTAAACTTGCATTAATCAGGACCTTAAGCTGTCACAGTGTGTGGACACTCCTCTGGCAGTTTATTGAAGGGTGTGCATAGCTTTGAAACAATAGCATCTCAAACAATTAAGTGTTTGATTGGACAGAGGAAGCTGAAGAAACCAAATGTAATTTGATGCTTGTAGTTTTCAAATAGGAATTTAAAACTAATCTGGTCAACAAACATGTCTAAAACATGAAAAATACATTTTGTAAACTGACTTTCAAAATCAAGCATTTCTGCACAAGTAGCAGACTGATCTGGTAATAATTGAAGGACAAGAAATCCATTAAGAAACATTAGCTAAAGAATAGCTGGCTCTACTGTTTCTGGTCAATTCAATATATAAAGGAAGAAATAATTTAACTGTATTTATGCTCAGATGATGTTTATTTTAAATAGATTTTTTTTTTTTTTTTTTGGAATGGTAATTCTTCCTGCTAACCTCATGATCTCAGTGCTTTTAGTTGACAAGGCCCAGATGAATAGAGCTCCATACTGTGAAATATTGCATAAGTTGCACTGCCTCTATGTACTGCAGTAAATTTAAGAGGCTGCTGTCCCAGGCTAAAGGAACCTTTTGTACATACAAAATGGCTTTAGAACTGTTTTGAGCATTTTTAAGGGCTTAAATCGAGGACTCTAAGAGTAGGAGAAGATTTCTCCCCTATGGGGCTCAGAGGGCAAAGATTTAATACCAGCTGCTAGAATTGCTATGGCAAAGTGAATATATATATATCTCTTTAAAAAATATTTATAACAATTTGCACCATCTCTCCTTCTGGTCATATCTTAAATCACATAATATGATGAAATACATAGAAGCTGTTCATCTGCAAACATCATGTATTATATTAAATAGAATGAAACTTCAGGGGTTAAAACTAAAATACCTAGTAGCAAGGGTGGCTAGTAGATAAATAAGCGAATCAGAAGTGGACTCAGTGTTCTGTATTGTTTATCCTGCTCTCTTTTATTTAATGCCATATTTCCTTACTGCCTCCAGTATGGAGGATGAATGTGTGATCAGCATGTGTGATTTGTGCCACTTCTCTGCTACTCTGCCCTGAAGTCCTAGAGAACCTTAAATTGTTTTAGATTCCCTTTAGGGTGGGAAAATGTGTCTCCCTGACAATAGAGGCTGGCTCTAAGTACACCACTGTCTGATTACCATATGAATTAAGTCTTCCTTCTTCCAATGCTCTACACTGATATATCTTATTTCTCCTAAGAAAATGTTTCTATGCCTCTTCAAAAAAAAAAGTATCAATTTTCACATCCTATGCATGCAAAATAAACTTCATCAGTTCAAACAAATGGTACTGGATATTCTTCAAAACTATATTTTTTCAGTGCAAAATTTATCTTGACATTTCCTCAAACAACATGCACTAGCATTGTTCTATTATTGTATTTCTCTTGTAGGTATTTTTTTTCTGTTGAGTCTCTTAAATTAAATCCATTTGATTTTGAGCAGAGGGAAAAATAATCTAAAAAAGGTCTCTACATAAAAGAAAACCAATATAGAAGGCAGCCTTTCTTCCATTGTGACAAACTAAGAAGTGTGTTTTCATGCTAGTAGAGTTTTGCACTCTGATACTGGACTGTTACTGTATGTTACTGGTAAAAAATTAATGTTAATGGTCATAATTAGTCATATCAATAATTGGCCTTTGTTGAATCTTTATAAAATTTCCATTGAGTTTTAAAGATAGCAGTTTCTGCAATGCTTGCCTAGATCTACATACATTTATTGTATGCATAATTGATTCCTCTACTTACAGTCTGACAGGCTTCAGAGAATTCATGATCTCTAGTCTCAAGATATATACAAATAAAGTGTATTTTGCTCTTTTTCAGGAACTTCTGCCATGTTAATTATGGACTACTTAGAGCACTGTACTTACCCATGTGCTCAGACACTGACAAGACCAAGTATGAAAATCTGCTCAGCATTTCTTGTATGAAAGCCTTAAGTGTATAACAGCATACACTTTTTAAAATAATTGTATATTGAAATTCTTTACTGTATAGTGATGCAACAATGTTTTATTTGGACCTCAATAAAGAATTTCCATCTGAGTTCCTGTTACAAAGCAATAACGCAACCTCCCATTCTTTAGTGACTTTTTAGCCTTATACAGCAAGTTTAAGAGAGTGTGTGAAGTTTCATGACTAGAACTTAAATGCTTTTGGAAATAGCTTGTCTAATGTATGAACAACATGGATAAGTTAAAATGAAGATTGGTGTTTTCTGCTGAAGCTTAATAGCTAATTGTAAACAAGTCTGCTTCAGACAAGACTCTTGGGTAAAAATAATGCTCCAATTTCCATTTCCTAAAAAAACTTGTATAACAAGGTGTTTAATCCCTGTCAATTATACTATGCTGCTTATTCTCTTTCACTTGGTGTTTGATGCATAGAAATCTTTTTCTCTAATACACAGTCACGGGTTTTCTAGTAGTAGAGTCTTGGATGAGGCTTTTACACATTGATAAATCTTGTGTCCAACGGTCATGTTTCCTCAGTGCTTTTTGTTTTATATTAATTGTGATTGTGATAATTTGTTACAGAAATAAAGTTCTGATAATTTATTTTTTGTGGGTTTTTTTAATAAATACTGTTTGCAGAGCATGTGTGCCACAATCATCAATTATGGTTTCATCAGATGTATTTTTCTTCACTGAATCTCAATTTATTGCCAACAAAAACATACTTTTCTGTGTTGTTGCTGTTCTGAACATAAACAATACCAGTTGACAGTTTCACACTAAAGTGCTGCCTCTTCAACAGGTTTTCATAGCTTCTGGTTCCATACACTGACGGCTAAAAAATAGCTTCAAAGTTGTTGGGATGTGGATAAAAATAAGATTTCCTATTAACTATGGCACCAATCAAATTATCTTAACTAAGGCAGTTTTTAATAGAAAACTGACCATTAAAAAGTCTGTATTTTTAACCTCTAAATATTTAAGGTGATTTTGTCAGTTAATCTTACCATCTGGAGAGGTTTTCCCTGCCTTCATCTCTCACTGTGCTAAAACTGCATTTCTAAACTCTTCTACAGCCAGCAATAGTAATTATTTAAATAAGTGAAAGCAAAATCTAAGAAAACTTCTTTGAGTAAGCACAAGACATGTATAATAATGATTCCTTCAGACTGACAGGCAGGACCCTCTGGTGTGGAACAGCACCTGACATTTTAAATGCAGGCCAAGTATAAAAACTATATAGATACTGTCTGGGGAATTTAGATAAGCAGAATGCAATTTCACTTACTGTAATTTGGATACCAGGACTACCAGCACAAGCTCATTTGAGAAATGCTATGAACTACTCAAATAGTGAAGTATCGCCTTCCACTCTGGAATCATGAACAACAGGGCTCCTTAACAGGAATGCTAAAATATCATCTAGTATAACTCTTCATGTGACTATCAAGGCTGTCTAGCAAATGTGGTTTTCCTGGTGTCTTGTCTGATTGCTGAGTGCCTAACAGGAGCTGCTGGGCTCTGGTCAAAGTGGGCTGGCTGTGGCCATCCAGCTGTTGGGGTTACAAGTACTTTGCTTTGTTTTACTACGAATTTAAGGACTGGCTGTCTCCAGCCTTTGCAGCCTGGATTTCAAGCCTTTCCAACCCCAACCCTTCTCTGATTCTGTGTCTCGATTTCTACTGGTTTTTATCATCACTTGGTAAAAATTTTAAGTTCTTCTGATTGTGTTTTTAGTGAAATCTGGATCTCATTTGTCATTCACTTTAAAAGCACACATGCAGTGCAGCCTTGTGCTGCCTTAGTGATGTTACACTGTGGGACAGTCCTGATCCTCTGTTCCCAGGTGCCAGTTCCAAGTGACATCGATTTACTTCAAAGGTTTTGAGGAAGGACATAAGCTGACTGCTTCAAATTACTTGTCTAGTCTGCATCACAGCCTTTCCCATTGTGTCTGCTCTTTTGGGGATGACCCCACTTTGAGGTACATAATAAATCTATGAAAAGAAGTGTGTCCCATGGCTATGAATTATAACATACTTTGATTTTAGACATTTAAGTGATGTTGAAGAACATACATTTCATGTTGGCACTTCATCCTTCTGGTAATGAAGAAAATGGAAATTTAAACATCAGAATGCAAAGCTCAACTTAAAACGCATATATAATGATTTGGTATAAATAAAATCAAATCTGTTATTGAGTGGTTCTGCTCCAATTTCCCCACATAGAATTTTGCAATCTTTTTAAAGCTATTTTAGTTGTTATAATTGGATTTCTGTAGTAAGTTCACAAGTGTGTGCTAAAAGGCCAAATTTGTAGAAGAATTTCCAGGTTGCCAATGTCCAGGAACACTAGCGTTGCTGGCAGCTGCAGTAAATGCACACCAAGAATCCAAATATCTTTGACTTTATAACTTTATGAATAAGACTATTTGGATGAAGGGGCTGAGAATTACTTTCACAGGCTCAGCAGTTTTTTCCAAGACAGCTGCATTTGTTTAATGGGGAGAAAAACCCCTTTGGTAATGAAAATTATTGAAGGTATTTAGTATTAAAGCAGATATTGTGAAGATAAATGTTTGTGCAGCCTCAGATACTTCATTGTACATTGACCCTTGTCTTCAGGCAGGCTTTCCACATGATTGCAAGTCAAGAGAACATCTCTGGCAAACGTGGATTTTAAAGATGTTTAAGCTGTAGCCAAGGGCCAAAATAAAGCTGCTTTGCTGTATAGTTCTTTTTAAGGTCTTTTTCTCATCAGTGGGAAGATTTTAAAAAAGTGTGAGATGTCGACAGTCCTAAAAATAGGACGTTATGAAATAGGATTAATGGATACTTTCACTTTTTGGTCAAAGATATTCTTTAAAATTAAGAAATTAAAATAATTTATATTTAGTAAGGGTTTATGGCAAAATCTGTCAGGAATCTATATCTATATATCCAGTTATCAAAAAGCTCATGCTCTTTGAAGATAGCCACTGAGCCAGAATTCCTGACAAAACAAGATTCTGGTCTTATTACCCAGAGAAAAATCAAATATAAATCAGTACTTATAGTTTCTGCTTTTGCAAAGCTAAATACTAAACCCATTCTTTATGCTTAGAACCATTTGGCATGAAATAGCTTAAGTAATTTTATTTTTATGTTCTTACTGAGATTTAGAATAAAAAAAAAAGTTTTCACCTGAACTGAAATTCTGATTCCTTTGTGAAGATAATGGGAAGTTGTAGGGTGTTTTAATGACTTCCACAGAGTGATTTTTTTCTTCTTTAGACAGAACATAGTAAACTGCTCCAAATGCTTACTCAAGCAGTAACCCAGGAACCCAAGTTTTTGTCTTCAGTGGTGAAAGAGTCAGTGGTAACTTGTGCTCTTGCTGTTGATCTGGTTATGAAGATTAAAACAAATGTCCTGATGTCCTAAACATCTCAGGAGGATTAAATACTTTTTATTCATTTGAATGCCTGCCTGGGTTCTTTGTTCCTCTATTAAGAGTTGAAGTTTCTTAGCTTGGAGGTAGCTGTTGTCTTTCTTATTGAAAGAAGATACATATACTCAATCTCAGAATTAACTACTCTTATTAGGATATTAAAAACAAGAGGAAAATACATTCGTCCTTGAGTTAATTCCTCTGATAGTGCAATTACCAGTAAAAAAAAATCCATGGCTGAAGATTCTCTTGCTTCGGATAGTGAGACTGCTACAGGATTACACTGTTAAACCTCCATTCATGGACTCTGGGCTTTTGCTAAATAATTTTGCAACATTTATATTACAATATAAATATTTACTGTTTAGAAAAATTTGATAGACCTTTCAAGATAGTTACAGTTTGAAATCAAATGAGAAGACTATATAGACTTCTGCCTGCATGCATACTGGAAATCATCTGATTAATGCTGATTATCAGAATTATCCACATGTGAAAGTTCATCTTAATCTTTTTAGTAGAAGTTTACATATTCACAGAAAGAGAGTTGGAAGGGACCCACCAGGATCATCAAGTCCAGCTATTAAGTAAATGGCCCATACAGGGACTGACCCCACAACCTTGGTGTTACCAGCACTGTGCTCTGACCAACTCAGCCAATCTCAATTATGAGCAACTAATAAGACTGCACAAACCTGCCTTTAAAATTCAAAATTAGAGTGTATACCATGCACACTTTGACTGTTTTACAGTACTTGAGGCTCTAATTTCAAATAGTTTGAATAGAAAATTCCCTTAGATATTTAAAATACTGAAGTGATGATTTTCTCATACAGCTTGCTAATAAGAAAAGTGTGTGTGGTTTTTTCGTTATTCACTTTAAGACTATTTCCAAGCAAAAGTCAATGAGATTTAGGCAAAGTTCAACATTTTGTACTATAGGACTTAAAATTCACAAATCAAAACTAATAAGAATAGAAATCATAACCCCCCCACCCCAAAAAAAAATACAATAAAAAAACTAGGGAAAAAATATGATAAACAAAAACAAAATTGGGGAAAAAAAGCACTTGCAGTAAATACAACCAAATGGACTGAGGGTAAATGAGAAGCAGTAAAACAGACTAAAACTTGCCAGAATAAGTACGATCAAATTTGGAAATCAGGCAAGAATAGTCAACAAAAAGATGGTAAAAAAAATTCAAGAAAATAAATGCTCCAAAAGGACAGAAGACAACTCTGAAAAAAAAGTGAAAACAAGAAAACAGTGAAGGAGATGACCAGAAATGCACAGAAATGTCCCAAACCTTCCCAACTGATCTTCATGGAAATCTTTAAATCAGAGAACAAAGTGGAACAAACACTCTGGAAAAATACCATGCACAGTTTGACTGTTTTACAGTATGGAAGGCTCTAACTTCAAACAGTTTGAATAGAAAATTCCCTTAGATATTTAAAATACTCGAGTGATGTTTTTCTCATACAGCTTACTAATAAGAAATGTGTGTGTGGTTTTTTGGTTATTTGCTTTAAGACTTTTTTTTTTTTTTTTTTTTTTTTTTTTTTTTTTTTTTTTTTTTTTTTACATCAGAAATAGGATTACTCTAAGACTGACAGAATTAATATGTTAAAGCAGATCTCATCCTTAGGCAGTTCTCCTGAATGAGCTACAGAATGAATGCATAACAGATTGTAGCAAAGTTTTGTGCTGTGTTTGATGGTGGTGACCATGAAATGCATTTACCTTATTAGACTAATTATGGGCTTGAGAAAATGAAAATGTAAAAATAACATAAGCATAGTACACAACAGGAAACTGAGAAGTGGTGTTAAAAACAAGGCTAAGTATTAAAAGACAATTTGGATTTCAAAATCTGGAATAGTAGAGGAAAACCACCATGTTCCAGAATGTATCTTCCCTAAGCTAGTTTTGGGTGGGTTTTTTTCTGTCTAGGCTATTCCAACTATTTTTCCCTGAAGTTCGCTCTCCGTTTAAACATGTTTGATAAGTTGAAGTGATGTATCCTAGTCCAGAGGGGCAAGATAAACACAGGTTACAATTACCATCTGTGATAACTACCTTCTTTTTTTTTTTTTTTCCTGCCAGTATGTAACTGGTCTGGCATTGAAATTCCTCACATAGTAGGAACAGCAGCACTAATTTTTGGTGATACACTTCAAAGATATAAGCATATAACTTTCATAAATGCCACAATCAATATTCCTTTGAAAGGTCACTTTGTGTACTGAATAATATTTATAGGCCTGTGTACATAATTTAACGGTTTTGGTAAGGGCCCTTCAGAAGAATAATTCAAAGGACAGAAGGTGATATCTTACTGTGAGAGCCTTAAAAAGCTTGATTATGGTTTATAATTGCTCGCACAGGGAGAAAATAACATGAACTAAATTACTCTAATCTAGTAGTGGAAAAAAGTAAGAACTAATGCTGAGTAAAAACCCTGCAGTCTTAAATGAGAAATTGGGCTCTAATGAGAATGATTAGCCACAGCAGCAAGCTACATGAAAAGAATGGGCTTCTCTTGTTTTTCCTACGTAGCAGCTAGATTGGATGATCTAATAATTGTGTCTGAGCTTGAGAGTCATGGATCAATGATTGTTGTGTAATAATTCTCGCTGTTACTTTCTTTAACTGACTTTCAGACTAGTAATATATGAAAGTTAAGATGATCAAAATTACTTTTATTCACAGGAGTGAATTCTCCGTTTCTGTCTGTGTTATCTATGTACTGCACATCCTACTGTCTGTGCAAACTGAAAGGTATATCAGTCGGTATTTACTGGTGCTGATGCACCAACACAACTCTTGTTCCTCATGCAGGCTCCACCTAGAAATTCTGAGTATTGCTGTGGTAACCTCACAGATTACATTTTTTAAAAGACACCATCTACTTTTTTTAATTAACATAAGGCTCTTCATTTTGTTAAAGAAATAAGCTGGATTTTTTCAGTTCTGACTTGCGTATGTACAGCTCAGAAGACAAACCCCTGACTGTTTGCCTAGGCTCCCCTTATCATCGACCAAGAGAAACTATCTCAAAGGATAAATCAGAGTGAGAAACAATGTTTTTTGAGAGAGGAATACATGGAGCTCAAGGGACTGACTCACCCTCTAAAAGCACATGGCTCTTCCCCCTTGACTCATGTGGGTGATTAAACTTACTTGGATGGCTGAAATAAAGCATGATGAATCTCACTCTTATTTCTATTCCAAAACCACCTTTGTTGATACATTAAAAACAGCAAGGAACAAAGGAAGGTAGACTCTTTTTTGGTGGTTTCTGTTTCAAATATTTCTCTATCAGCCTTCTTAGTATATGTGTTGATCAGGAGATTTTCACTCTTGAGTATTTGTTTCTGGAGCCTTCTGTTAAACACAGCCACATGCTTTTGGTTCTAAGCATCTTAAATCTCAGGATTAGATAGAATATTGGCTGAGAGAATTTACACAAAAGAGAATTTCCCTTCCAATTTAGGCTATTCTCTCAATCTGTATTCTTGTTGCTAGCCTGTGCAGGGATAGGAGTTGAACTTCAATGATCCTTGTGAGTCTCTTCCAGCTCTGGATATTTAATGATTCTATGAATTAATGGTTATGCTGTAAATGTTAGTCACTGTTTAAGAGAAAGCTTTAAATTCTGAAGGAAAGCCTAGAGACCAGAAAAAGCAGATTATTTTCTGTGCATAAATACTCAGAACAATGTGAGTTAAAAGTTTTCCTCTTTTAGTCTAGTGTTTGAATTATTAGTATCCAGTCCCCACTAATAACCATTAGATGTGTTATGAATGAAGTCCCATATGTCCAATTCAATATCTATATAACTTGGCAGTGATTAAATATAATTAAGGTTCTGACAAGGCAGAAGCAAAACCAACCGGGGTACGGGGAGGGCTTCTCACCCTACCTCACGCACAAAGCAAAATAATCCAAACCACACTTATATAGTGTTTGCTAATGCATATTCATTAATATTTCCCATAAATTTTCTCCGATTTCTAATTCTTGAAATCTACATCACTATAGCACATGCTTCACTTGTTGCTATAGGGTCTTCTGTCTTCTTTTGGTGGTCTTTTGGATGAAGGCTCGTCTTCCTTGTCCTCTGGATAACTTTACAGGTCGCATGTGTGTGCTAAGCATTGTGTTATGTAAGAAAGCATTATGTTCTAAAAATTAGTCTTGTATCTCATAAATAAAACCATAGCTTTAGTATTGTCCTTGAGACCGTTCTAACTTTGTTCATCTCAAGGCTGATTGTCCAATTATTCCAATAGCCAATTCTGTTTTGGGATTTGGCTTGTGTCAAGACTACATTTTGCATTCTATTTTTACATGCAACATTTGCAAAAAATAAGGGGGGGGGGGGAGGGTGTGTGTGCTGTCTGCCTTGTAACTAACACTAATAATTATTTTCTAAAATATTGATATAGTTACAATCTTATTAGCATGAATCATATCCATTTATCACAGCTATAACACAGACAGAAAAATAATACCTCTAGTGTACTTACCCACTTACCCAGAGCTGTTTAAATAACATTATCTATCCTTTGGAATATGTGCAGGGTATCTTTTAACTAGGAAAGAGAAAATATGCAGCACTTCTGCTAATGAAAATCTAAGAGTATACTTCTGTGGCTCATAACACTTAAGGAATTCACTAACTTTCAAACTCTGTTTCATTAGGGGAGTAGTGATGAAGGTAGATAATTTTTGCACTATACAGAAAAATAGCTAAAGCAAGCGTGAAGTTTAGCATTTGTGAAATATTCCTTGGAAACTGAAGTTTTCCCAAAAAAAAAGGGTTTACAGAGAAAAAGGATTGGGAACAGAGTTACTGCTTAGTTCAAAAACACTTATGTGGCAGTTTAGCAGGGACGTCAGGGTTTTTTTTTTTTTTCTTTCTCTAAGGAAGTTATAGCAGATATTGACAGCTTGGTTGACCAATTGAAAGTTAGCTACGCCTCTGGAAACTCCCGGGTTTAAATCAGTCCGGGAAGGCCTCTTTCCTCCGGCCATTGGAACAGGTAACCTCTCTGCGGGGGAGGCTGGGGCTGGCTAGGCTCAGGGCCCGTTCCTCCATCGGCCGTCTGCAGGGCAGGGGCAAGCTGCAATTTAACATCAATTAATTTTAAAGCCTGCCCTGACAGTTATCAGGCCTGAGTGGGCCAGGCCTGCCCCGATGCCACCGAGGGGTGGGCAGGGCTCCCTTCCGCTCTCCTCCGGTGACTCCCGGGCAGAGAGGAAAGAGCGAGAGAAAGCCCGGCAGCCCTGAGATTCCCTCAGCTCTGAAGAGCTGCAGCCCAGCAGAGATCAGGTGGCCGGCCATGCCCCGGGCCCTGGTTGCTGCTGCTGATGGCCGGGGCAGGGTGGGATTCCTCCCCCATCACCTTCGGCCTTGAAACTTGACAGCGTAAAACCAGCAGCTGAGGGAGAGAGGACTTGAGCCAGATTTAACCTTTTCTTAACACAAAATGAGGCTTTCACTACTCCAATCCTTTCCCTGAGTGAAAAAAGAAAGAGTGATTTAAGACCTGGAGTGACTGCATGGTACAAAGTCAGCGAAAAAACTGATAAAGATTACTGGAAAAATGGATTGAGGGGCCTTTTTGACCAGACTTTTCTAGATGTAAAACTTGAAACTGGACTAAATTATCCCTTTAAACCGTGGGAAGAATATGCATTTTGGGAAAATGATGAGAGTTTCTGGATTGTGGAGATGAGCAAAGGTGTATGTGGTGGACTAAGTGATATTGATTCCATGAGATGTTTGAACAAAATGGAGATGGGAAGTTCCTCTGTGCCAGCGGAGGGATGAGGAGATGTATTTGTTCCCTGAGATGAAGAATCCTTTGATTCTTAACCACTTTAAAATTACACCCCGGTGTGTAATGCATGTTTGATTCCATAACCCATAAGCAGCTTGGGAAACTGCTAATGGGAAGAGTCACAGAAGCAGGGTTTACCGAGCAGCTGTTTTTTGTGACAAATAAAACCCATTAGAGAACTGTATTAAGTTGTCATTAAGATCCATAGAACCCTAAGAGAGACTCCTCTCCCAAAGTGATAGATGATTATGTTTAAATGGGGAAACTGACTAAAATTGCAAGTTGTCTCTTTATGTTATTGGCAGAAGGTGAGCATTGGTAGGGAAAGGGAAGAGTGTTTTGAAGTTTTATTTTCATTTTTCTTTTTCTCCTTTTAGTGTGTGTAAATAAACTATCTATGTAACTTTCAAGCTTAAGGCCTGGTTTGCTTTTTGTTTCCTTCCAGTCATATCCCACACAAGAAGTAAACACTGAAACCACAACTTTTTTCAAAATTTCTTTTCAAAAAATGTATCTTTTTAAAGGATGACTTACTTTCAGGACAGTGTACTAGTCAGCATTTACCCAACACCCAAATAAAGGTACTTGAGATACAGGTCCTTTCTTCTTCTGCTTATGTAAAAAAATTCATAAGAAGGAGGTTAAAAATACTCTGCATGCTTTTTGCTGTTGTTTTTCCTTCTCAAATCCATCAAGGTAAAAGAAAGGTGTTTGCACATCTTTATTTCTCCCTCAGCCAGCAGGCCTGAGGACCATTACAACTTTCATTCAATAGTTTGGAAGCATCTGTACAGCTTCAGTGTCTATTGAGGTTTATGTGTTTCAGGTGTGTTGGACACAGATAATGTGACCCTAAGTCTCCACTGTTGCTATTCTAGGCTCCTGTGTAGACAGTTGTGGTAGAGAGCAATTGAAGAGAGAGGGGAGCAGTGTGCCAGGTATGATTTGGTTACCCTGGGAAACATCAGGAACTCTGTACCTAGGCCAAGAGCCTCATTTGGTTGCCTCAGGTTGTCTCACCTCCTTACTGACTCACAGAAAATGCTTTGGAACTAATTGTAGTTGTTAATAGAGTTTAAAAAATAATTTAATAATAATAAGCACACTAAATATGAAGTTTGTGCTCCCTCCTTTGTCTTCTGTACTGTGCAAACACAGATTTTAAGTGAGCTGATTAGAAATAAGTTCACAGTGATCAGCATATTTCAGCAGGAAAGAGTTTATTTCCATGTGCTATTCCTCCACCAGGCCTGTTATTGTCCTTCACTGGTGAAACCTTGTTCTGCTCATTCCAGTGGAGGACTGTGTAAGTGGAAATATTGTTAATCAGATGGTGTTTGAGGAACAGTGCTACAGATTCATTATCCCTGCAGATCTTTTGTTCTACTACAGTAACATATAGAGAACAAGGCAGAATTTTCGTAATACATGCAGGCAGTTATTTTTCAAGGAGCTTCTCAGTATCAGGGCATCAGAAAATCTAGACCTCTCATCACCTACTGAGTATTTCAAGTCTAGTGAGCAGAACACAACTCTGCATTAGTACATGTATCAGTTAATGTCTTTTTCCTATTAGCTCTATGTAAAAAGCATTAAAATTCAAGAACAACAAAATTTAGAAAACTATAGAAAAGGATGTGTCTTATGGTGTATCAGTACTTTCAAAAGAACAATAAGAATTCTAATTCCCTGGCCAAAATGTGGAAGTTACAAAAGAGGTTCGAAAGATTTACAGATTTTATTTAAAAAGGTAATTTCCAAGCAAAAGTCAATGAGATTTAGGTAAAGTTCAGCATTTTGTACTATAGGACATATTATTCACAAATCAAAGCTAATAAGAATAGAAATTGTAAAAATCCCCCAAAAATACAATAAGAAAACCTAAGAAAAAATATGATAAAAACAAATTCAAGGGGAAAAAAGCACTTGCAGTTAATACAACCAAATGAACTGAGAGTAAATGAGGAGCAGTAAAACAGACTGAAACCTGCCAGAATAAATATGATTGAATTTCAAAATCAGGCAAGAATAGTACAAAAAGATGGTAAAAAAAATTCAAGAAAATAAATGCTCCAAAAGGACAGAAGACAACTCTGAAAAAAAGGTGAAAAGAAGAAGTGAAGGAGATGACCAGAAATGCACAGAAATGTCCCAAACCTTCCCAACTGATCTTAATGAAAATCTTTAAATCAGAGAACAAAGTGGAATAAGCACTCTGGAAAAAAGATATGATCAAATCAAAAGCCATCGGAAAAATCCCAAAAATCTGCAAGTGGCATGACTACAGCTGACCGGACTGAGATAGATTGAGGAGCTATGGTAACAGATGGAAACTTGAGAGAATTTTTCCCACTGGTTTCCTGAAATCAGGCAAGAATGATGAGCAAAAAGACAGGGTGATAAGTTGAAGAAAAGTAATGCTCCAAGATGATGATGAAAAATTCCAAATAAAAAAAGCAAAAACAAGAGAGGTAAAGGAGGTGAACTGAAATGCACAGAAATGGCCCAAACCTTTCCCAATTGATCATCATGGAAATCGCAAGATTTCATTCTCTTTGCCGAAAAGAAAATTTTTCCTTTCGGGAAAGGAAATGAAATCTTGAAATCAGAGAACAAAGTGGAACAAACATTCAGAAAGGATGTGGTCAAATCAAGCACTATCAGAAAACTCCCGAAAATCTGCAAAACGCATGACTAAAACCTTATGAACTGAGATGAAGCAAGAAGCTGTGGAAACAGACAGAAACCTTCTGAAATAAGTCCCAATGAATTCCAGAAATCAGGTAGGACGTGTAAACAAAAAGAAAGGAGTAGTAATTGAAGAAATGTAATGCTCCAAGATGACGAGAAAAAGTTCTGAATTAAAAAAACAAAAACAAGATAAGTCTAGGAGGTGACCTGAAATGCACAGAAATGACCCAAACTTTCCCCCAATGGATCTTCATGGAAATCGTGAAATCAAAGAAAAAAGTGAAAAAAACAGTCCGAAAATAAGATATAATCAAATACAATGCAATTGCAAAAATCAAAAAAACTACATGTAGCATGACTAAAACCAAATGTACTGAGATGAAGTGATGACCTGTGGAAACAGACTAAGACCTGCTAAATTAATCCCGATGAATTCCAGAAATCAGATAAGAAGTGTAAACAAAAACGCTGGAGTAGTACTTGAAGAAATGTAATGCTCCAAAGTGATGAGAAAAGGAGCTCAAAGTGATTTTCCCAAAAATCTGAATTAAAAAAAAGAAAAAAAGGAAAAGCAAAAGCGCTAACCTGAAATGAAAGGGAATGTCCTAAAACCTGCTAATTGATATAAATAGAAATCACAACATTTTGTTCCCTTTCCTGAAAAGAAGGATTTCCTTTAAGGAAAGAGAACGAAATCTCACAAGATCAGTGGGCCAAGTCGAACAAAGGCTCTGGCCAGGAGATACGATCAAAAAGAGTGCAGGTGACAAAACTGAGAAAATGTGGCAATGGAGTGATGACGTGCAAATGGAAGGAGATGAAATGAGGGGCAGTGCAAAAAAGGAAAAGTGGCCCAAATTAGTCCAATTGAAATCCTGAAAGCAGGAAAGAAATGCAAATAAAGAGGCAGGAGAAGACTGGGTAGGAATGACATCTGAAACAAAAACTGAGGGAAAATCCCGAGAGAAAGTGAAAACCATAAAGGGGGATGGAATGACAAGAAGTGCAGGGCAATGGCCCAAAGCTTGCCCAGTTAATCCTCATTGAAATCATGAGATTTCATTTCCTTTCTTGAAGGAATAATTTCAAATATTAACACATTGCATTACTAAAACCAAATATATTGATATATGAGAAACTTTTGAAATAGACAGAAAATTTCTGAAATTATTTCATATAAATTCCACAAAAAAGGTATGTAATTTAAACGAAAGGCAGGAATATTCAATGAAGAAATGAATTCTTCCAAATGATGTAGGAAATTCTGAATAAAAGAAGCAAAAGAAGAGAAGTGAAGGATGTGACCCGAAATGCACGGAAATGGCCCAAACCTTGCCCAGTTGATCTTCATGGAAATCTGGAAATCAGAGGACAAACTGGAACAAACATTTTTGAAGGCAGATATGACCAAGTCAAACACTACTGGAAAATAAAACAAAAATCTTCAAATGGCATGACTAAAACCTTATGAGCTAAGATGAAATGAGGAGTTCTGGAAACAGACAGAATTATTGCTACTTAATTCCCGAAATCAGGCAAGAGTAGTGATCACAAAGACAGGGTGATAAATTGAAGAAATTAAATCCTCCTAAGTGTTGAGAAAATATTCTGAATAAAAAAAGCAAAAACAAGAGAAGTGAAGGAGATGGCACGAAATGCAGGAAAATGACCCAAACCTTGCCCACCTATCTTCAGAGAAATCACGAGATTTCATTTCCTTTCCTGAAAAGAAATTTTTCCTTTCAGGAAAGGAAATGAAATTCTGAAATCAGAGAACAAAGTGGAACAAACACTCCGGAAAAGAGATATGAACAAATCAAATGTAATCAGAAAAATCTGAAAATATGCAAATAGTATGACTAAAACCTTTATGGACTTAGATGAAATGAGGAGCAGTGGAAACAGACAGAAAGCAACTGAAATTAGTTCTGATGATTTCCAGAAATAAGGTAAGAAGTGTAAACAAAAATAGAGGAGTAGTGAATGAAGAAATTAAATGGTCCAAAATGACAAGACAAAATTCTGAATAAAAAAAGCAAAAACAAGAGAAGTGAACGAGATGACATATAATGCACTGAAATTGGCCAAATTTTGGCCAATTGATCTTCATTTAAATTTCAAGTTTTCATTTCGCTTTCCTAAAGAAATTCTTCTGACAGCACATCTTGAAAGGAAATTCTTCCTTTCAGGAAAGGAATGTAAATCTTGTGGAGAAAAAATTTGAACCAACAGTCTGAAAATGAGATATGATTAAATAAAATGAGACCAGAGAAGACTCCAAAAATCTGCAAGTGGTGTGACAACAACCAATAGACTGAGATGAACTGTGAGGCATTGAAAAGGCTAGAAACTTTTCACAATTATTTCCACTTAGATCCCAAAATTAGGGAAGAAATTTAAACAAAAAGACAGTTGTAGTTACTGAAGTAATGATATTTTGAAAAATGCTTAGAAAAAATTCTGAAATAAAGAGAAAAAAAGAAAAGTGGATTATATGAAATGAAATGCATGGAAATGGCACAAGCCTTGTCCAATTGATCTTCTTGAAAATTGCAAGATTTCATTTCTTTTCCAGAATAGAATGTTTTCCTTTCAGGAAAGGAAATGAAATCTTGAAATCAGAGAACAAAGTGGAACAAACATTCTGGAATAGAGATATGATCAAATCAAATTCAATTGGAATAAAACCCTGAAATTCTTCTAATTTCATGACTATCATTAAATGGACTGAGATGAAACGAGGAGCAGTGAAAAGGTCAGAAACATGCCAGAATTATTACCACTTACATCTTAAAATCATGTAATTAATACAAATAATGGGACTAGACAATTTAAGTAGTGAAATGCTCCAAAATGGCAAGAGAAAATTCTTAAAAAATGCAAAGATAAAAAAATAAATGAGATGACTTGAAATACATGGCAACGGTCCAAACCTTGCCCACTTGATCTTCATTGTTATCGCAAGCCTTTGTTTCTTTTCCTTCGCACTGTGTACTCTTAATATTCTTCCTTACCTCTCAGAGGAGTAAATACAATGAAGGCTCGTTTGTGTGTGGAGATTTGGATTGCAAGCGATCACTCAGCAGTTAACATCACAGTGTTTATGGAATTTGGTAAGCATTTCTTACCACAAAGATTCATACATGATTTTTCAATACCTCACTTCTTAGGGCTTATGGACCCTGTGTCCATATACAGTCAACGGGAGGAGCAGAACTGACTCACAAATTGCTGGATATGGGGCTTTTTGGGTATAGATCAGGTCCCCGGTGTGAATTTACAGCATCTGTTCAGCTGTGTTTCCAGAATTCACTTAAATTGGATATTAGGAAAATTTTCTTCACTAGTGGTCAAGCATTGTAACAGTCTGCCCAGGGAGGCTATGGAATCATTGTCCTTGGAAGTGTCCAAAAAATGTGTAGGTGTGGTTCTTAGGGACGTGGTTTAGTGCTGGACCTGGCAATGCTGGGTTAATGTTTGGTCTCAATTTTCCAACCTTTATGCTTCAATGATTCTCACTCTCCTGACCAGCCCTGTAGGTTAGTTACAGTGTGCCACCCAGGCTGCTCAGGCAAAGGCTATTTGTGCAAAACAGGCAGCTTTGATCACTTCCTCTCCTTCAGGTTAGAACAGCAATTTGTGAGCCCCACAAGAACTGCCTCAGTGTTCCTTGTCTGGATGCCCTCTACATTTACTGATGCTTTAAATAGGTGTAGTGAAATTCCTTTATGGGAAAATCCATCCCCACCTCCCAAGCCTCTGGTGAAGCTTTTTACTTGTCTCTTAGATTTCCAGCAACAGTGTTAATTTTTACCCTGCACTTCCCACTTTATGAAGCAACTAAAACATATTGATGAGCTTCTAATATTCATCCAGAGCCAGGTATTTGTGTCTCATTTCAGTTTCCTGTTGACACAGTAAGTGGTACAGTTTTTGATTCATGTTTGGATTGCTGCCTTTCCTTTTTTCAGGTTTTCTTCTTTCCGGGTTATTTTTGTTTTCCTTATTTGTTTTCCTTTTTTCTCCCACCCCCTTTTTGAAAGCAGCCAAAGTTATTTGCACCAGCAAACTCTGTCTGTAACCAGAGATTGTTCATGAATTAACTTGTATCTGCTGTTGTGACATCAGCACTTGCAGCAGCAGCAGCAGAGCAAAGGGCCCTGTGAGGTGGTGGTTGCCAGGCTTCAAACAAGATATCAGACTTCAGACTTTGCCACCGAGGAGTGTTTAAGGGCCCCATGCTACAGGAAGCCTAATTTCCATCTCTGTCCCAAAAATCTGAAAGGGTAATGACTGCACAGCTTGTCTAGGGAAGTTCCTGGTGCTGCTCTGCTTTCACATGCAATTTTTCCTTTCCTGTCAAGTTCCTGTGTAGCATCACTATGTGTTATTACACAGCTGCTTCTCTTTACCCCAGAGAGAGCAGCATTTCAGCAGAAGACAAAGCAATTGCCGTTCTTCAAGCATGTGAAATTCCCTGGGAGTAAAGAGCTCCTCATCTTCTGCCTTATTTGACTTTAAAATCTTTTTCAAACATCTGCAGATTTAAAATCCCATGTTTGGATATTGATGGGGATGCATCCTTAAATGATTACATCCTTGAAGATGACTACTTCTTTTTACCTCCCGTCATACAGGAAAAATTTTTTACTGATCTCTTCTAGAAGAAACAGAACAGACTTTCAGACTTACTAAATCAGACTAAATAGTTGTAATTAAATATCAGTGACTAGAGGTCATTTGTATTTGAAACTAAAAAAATAGCCTTAAAATCCTACCAGATGTGCTCCTTCTGACTGTTCTTGGGATGAGTTGTATTTCATTTGAGTTTATGTTTATTCTTACTGTAGTTTTTCAGCTGACTTCCTCTATTTATACCAGAAGATCTGACATAAGTGTTATGGTGAAATTAGATATTAAGTAAACAATATATTATGCAAACAAGATGTAAAAAAAAACCCCAAAAACTAACAACAAAAAAATCATCACAAAACACATCCATACACCAAGTATCTGTTTTTCTTTCAAGAAGGAAGTTGTATCATCTTGGCAATGTCACATAACACAGAATGAGGACTGTGAAGTGACCCTGATGCAGCTCATTCAGTTTAGCCATGTGTGGTGTGCAAGCTCCTTCCTGTCAAAGAGAAAAGTCTAGTCATGAGCTGTTTCTGGTTTTCAGGATTAGCCAAGCCAAGTTTAGAAATGGCTCCTGCAAAATTCAAGGATGCTAATTTTTCCAGACCCTCAGGATTGGTCTTTGTGTACAGCTCACCTAAAAATAGTCTTCACACAAAGATTCTCTGTAAATGTATGAAATTCACTTTCCTGCAGTGCAAGATCCATAGCTTGCCTTCATTTCAGCAACTTTACCTTTTTTTAAAGTAGAGGGTTGAAAGAATTTCCACAATGTAGAATAAGTATTTGACAAGATAGAAGGATTGTCTCATGAATGGGAGAAGTCATGGTCACGACTGGATGAGCTTCCCTAAATGATGGATATCAGATAATGAATCCAAATGAAGCAAAGACATAAATTTAAACAGGTTAATTAAAAGGCATTCAGTTTTGTATGAGATTCTCTGATTCATGGAATGATAAAATGGTTTGGATTGGAAGGTTCCTTAAAGACCATCTCATTCCAACACCTCTGCCATGGCCAGGGACAGTTTCCACTCTTCCAGGTTGCTCTGAGCCCCATCCACCCTGCCCGTGGACACTTCCAGGGGTGGAACATCCACAGCTTCTCGGGGCAAAAGAGCTGAATAGGTTGTAAGAAGTGGTGAAAGGAGGCAGGAGTTACCCATGTAGGCATCTAACAAAGTTTCTTTTGGTTCTGGTTCACAATGCTGGATTATACAAACTTCAGTTTCATATCTGGAAATCAGCTGCTAAAGCTCAGTGAGGTGATGCCTGCTTTGGACATTGAGTCTGACTTGGGGTATTTTAGTCAGAAAGATTTAACAGTGAAAACCAAAGCCAATTGCTTTTATCCCTCAGCACTTCCATTGTATTTTCCACCTCTCATATTAAGTATGTTGCTACAGGATGTGCTACTGAATATGTATTTCTGTAATGTTTACCTGTGTACAGAGAGACATATCCTGCATTTATTTCCTCTGTAACAAAAGTTGAAAAGGTCATTCTAGCTCCCATTTGAACCAACAGTAATTGCAGTTTGCTCATTAACAACTGTAACAAGCAAACTGGAGGGAAGAACCACACCAAGTGGAGCACAGAATACCTAAATCTGATGCCCTTTTCCTTTGTGTTTTATGAATGTAATGAAATCCTTCTGGAAGTTATAAGTGCTAATCTGATAATATTAACTTGTTGTGCAAGAAATTATTAAGCCTTAGCTAAATTACTGTGCTATGATTGCACTGAGGTCAGGACAAGAAATCCTAGTCCTGCTGCTGGTGCTCGTATTCATTCAGCACAATAGACCCAAATGTCTTTTCCCCCTCAAAAAACACAAATGCAACAATTCTTTCTAAAGCTCGATAAAAGGATCTCAAACCTTATTTAAAAGACCACAGAAGACATTGCCTGGCCTTTCTTTCCTTGTGTAAGTATTGTGCTTGTTCCAGCTCTTAACAATATTATTTCTAGGGTATCATTACTGATTTTAAGGCTGAATTTTGTAGTCTCTAGCTTCCAACTCTTGTTAAGAATGTCAAAATAAATATTGGGGTGTTTGCATGCAATCCTATGGAGTGAGTTAGCCCAGACCTGCTACCAATTATTTTTATTGTACAATAGAAAAGTGTAGGTGATGAGACTATTACATTCTGTTTGATTAGGAGATGCAAGTCTAGAAGGTGGCACAGTGATATATTTTCTAAAATTTCATAATATGTCACTTCCCAAGTGCCAAAACTGACACAGCAGAGAAAGTCTGAGGAAGTCAAGTAGAATCTGTCCCCGAAAGCACAAACACCACAGGGAGAATAGCTATTAGGAAAATAAATTGTTGGGATAATACATAAGGCTTCAGGGGAAAAAAAACCAAATAACAAACCAGTCAAAACCTCCCAACAAAAAAAAGTCAAAAACCAAAGGGTGATGTTCAGATAAAAGACGCCTTGGAGTGTAAAATTCCCTGCCCTGTTCATTACCCAGCACCATCACAGAGCGGCCTGTGCAGACAGATGCAAATGCCATTCTCCCTCATAGAGAACAGCATGGGGAAAAGAGGGAGCAGCTCCACAGCTCTGCTGGGACTGGGAGCTCTGCTTAGCAAAGCCAGAGCTTTTGGTCCTTTTATTAAAATGACAATAATCTGATAGTAATAAACATTAGGTTGTCACCATAATGTAGCAGTTTGCAAATAATGTTGACATTATCTTATGCTTCATGTCAGAATGTGGGTCGGCTTCATCAGCTGATTAACAGGGAAATTGGATGAAACTCTTTAAATCTGACAAAGGAAACTGGATTGCACTGGGAATAAATTTTGTTTTCACCTGTTCGTTTTAAGGCCTGGTACTGCTTTTTCATCTGCTTTTGTTGTTTCAGGGTTTTTTTGGTTTTGTTTTTTCCCCAATTTTGAGTATTTGTGCAAAGCTGTGACAAATTCTACATAAATGATAATGTTGTCTTAAATACTAGAAGTGCCATTTAAAGAGGTTCTGGAGCTGTGTTTTTTCTAGAAATACACAGTTTTGCTTTTTATAGTGAGGGTTTTTTGGGGAGTTGGTTGGTTGGTTGGTTGGATTGTGTTAGTTGGTTTCTGTGCTGTTTTTTTTTGTTGAAGTGCTTTCATCATTAACTTTTGTATTCCTGCTGTCATAGATTGTTGTTTCTACATAGTGGTGATCTAATAAAAATGAAGATCAGCCTTCCAGAATTCATTTTATAACTGAGGGAATTATGGACACAGATATTTCCCAATGCCTTGCCAGGGATTCCCTTTGTCATTGCAGCCCACCATTGTGAGCCAGGCAATCTGTCGCACAACAGCCCTCCCAACCACATTTTTCCAAATCTTAAACTTGTCGTTCTTTCAGGATTTCCTGGAAATGTATCTGACGCTAACTGACAGGCACCAGGAAGATTTGAACTTTGCAATAATTTCATAACTGTGTGTGTCACCCTGATCTTTTACAACTTTTTCAGCATTCTGAAATGTTTTCATGTTTGGAGTCAGATTCTTAGAGTTCTCACGCATTTTTATGTAAACAAAATGTTTATCTAAAGCTTTGCTGTTGTTTACATTTTTCTCTTGGGGAGGAGAAACTCAATAGACTTCTAGTTTCACCAGTGTGGCTGGAGAGGTAGCAACCTCATTCTCCAACCCATGGTCATTGTCTAAAATTTATATAAACTGTAGTAACAAAATAAACTGCTTCTTTTTCTTTTTTTTCTGACTTGGCGGTGTGCATGTGTTTATTGCCTGTGCTATAGTGACACTGTGTGTACACTTCAAATACATTCTGTAGTACTGCACCCCCCACTCTTGAGTGGGCATTTCTGTATTAGGAAGTTCGACTAGAAAGTTCTGTCTTTTCCCCTTGTTGATTGGCTGAGTGACAGGAGAGAAGCGCCTGTTGGACCTCGCAGATGCTCATCAGAACTTGTACCCCTTCCTATTGGCAGAGTTCCAATAGGCCCAGCCTCGACCATCGGATATAAAAGGGGACAGAACAAAGGGACCCGGGGCATTGTGGAGGTGTCATAGCAGGTGGCAGATCTGTCACTGTGTTCCGCTTTTGTATTTCATTTTCTACCTTTTCAGTTATTGTATTAAACTCTTTTCTTTTTCAAGACACCTTCGACCATGCTGTCTCGCTAATTATTGGACCCTCAGAGCTTATAGAGCTTCGCAGCTCCGTAAAAGTGGCGTCTGAACCGGGACGGTCATATTGACAGGAACTATTTCGATTTTTTTGTTTTGCTGACTAACCTTCAGTCAGTTAGGAAAATTTTCCTTCGCCTCGTTTTTCAAAGGAGCTAGCTCGTGGGTTTTTTTGGTCGTTAAAAAACCCCCACTTTTAGGTGTTGGAAGCCAGAGGGGGCTTCTAAACCAAACCCCTGTTGCGGGTGGAAGGGGGTGTTAGCCAGATGCAGTGATCCTGGAACGCCGAGTGGTACAAGTCCCTAAGGAGACCCTGCATTAAGGCTGGCAGAGCAGAGCCGACGACCGACGCGTGTCTGAGAAGATCAGGAAAACGCCAAGGAAGCTGGTGTGCCACAAGAAGCCAGAATTGGTGAGTGGAACCAGCACACTGTAGAAAAGCAAGACTTCTTACTTTTATTTTGATTACAATTTAAGAATTTAAGACTTTATTTAGAGAAGAAATCTCGAAAGACTTGTTAAAATGAGTCAATAAAACAAAAAAACCCCAGGAGTAGAAACGGGTCTTTAAGGCACAGAGGGGGTAAAAAACGTGTAGCATAGAGAAAAAAAGAAATACATCGTAACAAGAGAGAGAAACTCCAGGAGAGAAGTTCTAACATATCTCGAAACAGCCGGAAAAAAAAAACAAAAACAAACAAACAAAAAAAAAACCACCCCAAAACAAAACAAAAAAACCGAATCACCAACCAAGTAGAAACTTGAAGAAAAAAGTATATTTTGATCTTGTAATCCTGAAAAACAGACTGTTCCTCACGCTAACCCTGAAAAGCAGAGCAAAGCCGATCCGCACGGTTCAAAACTGCTTTTCCCCCTTCTCCCTCGGCACGGAAAAGAGCAAGCTCTGGCCAAGCAAGCAACGTTCCCGTCCTTTTCATCCCTTGTATTCCTTCGTGTTCCTGTAGTTATCCTAGTAATCCTAGAAAAAAAGCGCAACTTCAAGAACGTGCCGCGCAGAAGTTGAAAATCCGCGCCGAAAAGGGTGCTCCTTTGTTTGCCAGCCACATGCCCGCGCCATTTTGCCGGAGCTGGAGTTCCCTTCGTGGGCGTCCCCAGCTACCTCTGCCTTGTCACCGATCAGCGGGAACGGACCCTGTCTGTGGGCCGGCCTGGTCCCAAACACCGCCCTGGGTACCGCTGTGCCGTTCCCCTTTTCCCTGGGCTGAGCAGGGGGACAGGCGGGCCGAGCTGCCGAGCCGGCCCGGGAACACCCGAAGGAGAGGCGGGGTGGGAGAGAGAGGCTCCCTTCCTCCGCAAGCTCCCGTGCCCTGTGCCCTGCCAAGAGACAAACACCAGCCCCTGGCAGGCGAGAGACCCTGTTTGACACAACAGAACCCGGTTGCACAGAAACAATGAAACAGCAACCCAGAGCCAACCCAACTGTGGCGGCAGGGGACACAACCAAACCCCTGCAGCAAGCAAAAGACATACATCAAAAATCATCACGGGAATTCACCAAAGAAGAAACTCAAATACTGTGAACTCTACTCTAATGTTTTAATTTTTTTTAAAGAAAAATCTTTAAAAGCTTTAAAAGAAAAATCCTACTTTATAAATTGATCTTTCAGTGAAATTTAAAGAAAAAGACCATTTAGTAATTTTAAAATAAGCTTTTCTGTTTTGTCAATTAAGTAAATTGCCAAAAAAAATCTATATTCTAAGATAATTATCAAAGCTAATTCCTAGAAGGGATTTGCTTACCCATCTGTCTATTTAGAAAAATTACTTCAAAATTCAAAAAACTTTTGCAAATTACCCTTATAAATATTACAATAAAAATCTCTAATTGTTAAATTCATCTTTAAAATTAATTTAAGAATACCTTTTAAAATTCATGCACCCCTAAAACCAATTTGTTTTTCTAAGTAGTTCAAGAAAATCTAAAAACCTCATAGTCCTATAGCAAATCTAAACTTCAAGAAAGAAAAATCGAATTTGAGAAAGGTCTAAAAGCCATATCTCAAAATCAAAAGAGTTGTTGTCTATATATTTTTCAAAACTCATGTTTCCTATTAACAAATTCTTTATATGTTGCAAGTTCAATAGAAAGAGTAAAGGCCTCTCGAGAAAAAGTTGTAGTCAGTTGTAAACTGTACTCAAAAATACTAATCTTTTTTTCTTTTTCTCAGCAGCAAAATTACTTTGTTACATACATATCACACATATTAAATCTCACATTAAGAAAACAATATTATAACAGGCCTTGTGATGGTGACAGTTCAAGACACACTACTAAGTGATATTTGAACAAACTTGAATAAGCCATAAGTTTCCTAATCAGAATACATCAGCACTTGTAAAAAGTGTTGCACATATCTGAAAAGCAGGCAAAAAACAACCATGCCAAACTATCAAAAGTTAGCTTTCAAAATGATCAATCACTTAAACAGTTCAAACAAATTCATTTGTCTAACTGCATGCTTTTTAAAGTAAATTCTGCCTCAACACAAGAAAAAAAAGACCAAAAATACAATTAAAACATTTTTGCAAACATTTCTCATTCCTAGTACAGTTCTCAAAATCATACAAAATTTTCAGATATCAGATTTACCACACAATATAGCTAATTCAAAGACCAAGCTATAGTAGAAGCACATTCCCTAAAAAATAAAAATAGGTTAATATGTACTACTGTAGAAAGGTTAATATATATGGTGTTTTAATTTCTCATAGTCATAAAAATCCAGAAACAAGACAATTTTAGAGCTTGTCCTTTGTGGCAGGAGAAGTTTTGTTTATCTTCACAGGTACAGACTCAGCAAAAGATGTCAAGTCACAGCAACAGAAGAAGAAAAAAACAGCAGAAAACACCCAATGAAGACCACACAGAAAACACTGAATGACAGCTGATGGTGTTTCCAGAAAGAGGCTACATCTTCACGCTGACCAATGTGGACATTAAAACAAGAGACTGTTTTGTTATAAAGTTTGCACTAGTTAAAAGTTATTTAATTAAGTTTTTGCACTAAAAAGTTTTATAGTTACTGTAATTATCTTGAATTTTGGTTTACAAGTTCCATTAGCCCAAATCTTGTATACGGGAGAAAAGGAAAATGGTCAACTTGAAAAAATCTCCCTAAATAGAAGATAAAGTAATATTCTTAAGCAATTAGAAACTAAATTTTAATTTTAAATTTTTAATAATTAAAATAATTGGCTAAAAAAGAAAAGAAAGTAACATTTAAAATCATAGAATTCATAAGACTACAGTTAAATTATAGAACCAAAATATAGAGCAGCCATAAGTTATTGACACAATAGTTATTATTAATAAAGGTGAGAATTTTTTCAAAACAACCATTTTTCTTTCTCCTTTTTTCTTTCATTTTTGTAATAAAGGGTGAAATGTAGTAATGCACCCCCCACACTTGAGTGGGCATTTCTGTTTTAGGAAGTTCAACTAGAAAGTTCTGTCTTTTCCCCTTGTTGATTGGCTGAGTGACAGGAGAGAAGCGCCTGTTGGACCTCACAGAGGCTCATCAAAACTTGTACCCCTTCCTATTGGCAGAGTTCCAATAGGACCATCCTCGACCATCGGATATAAAAGGGGACAGAACAAAGGGACCTGGGGCATTCTCGAGGTGTCATAGCACGTGGCAGGTCTGTCACTGTGCTCGGCTTTTGTATTTCATTTTATACCTTTTCAGTTATTGTATTAAACTCTTTTCTTTTTCAAGACACCCTCGACCATGCTGTCATGCTAATTATTATTCAGCCAACTCTCAAGGGCTGGACCCTCAGAGCTTATAGAGCTGCACAGCTCCATAACAGATTGCTGAACATCTCTTGAAAAATTCCCTTAAAATATAACTGGCCACATTAGCTATTGATGCATTAAACAGAGATGGGCTTCCTAATACACTTTCACACACACAGCAAAAATAATTTCTATTTATACATCAATTATGTATCATTGTGTGTTACTGCCCTATACAGAAAATTGCACTGAAAATTAATTCCTTAACACTCCCTCCACTGCCTTTATACTAGCCGGACCTGTCACATCTAGATCTCGACAACACAAGTGAACAGATCTGTAACATGTCACTTCTGTTCTAGTTGCAGAGATCATGAGAGGAACATTGCTGCCTATTATTAGTGGCATCAGGCACCAAATTTTAGTAAGACATCTCAAAACGGCAATGCTGAGGAAAAAAACAAGCTTATTGATGCTACCTACCAGTGACCGTAAGATCTCTGCCCATAACCAGAGTGGGGGCCCATGAGAACTCCCTGATTGGTTTAGACATCTCCAACCTGCTTGGATGAGAAACACTCCAGAAGAACCAAGCTAACAACAGAACCACCCAGAAGAGACAGTGCTGGCTGGTGACCCACCTGCCAAAGACTACTCTTATCTGGAAATACTGACAAGGGTTCTTCTGGTAGTCTGTGATAAGAAAGTCATTACTGAGCGACAAGAGTCTGAAGCTGGCTGAAATTCTTCTTGGTATAAATCAATGCTCCACATATACAAACACAAATCTGGAAACACAGCAAGACACAGATATTCCACCAGTTTTGCAGCTTTTAAGTCACCGTCTCTGACTGAAACAAACTTCATAAAAATTAATTTAATGATCAATATCTATGTATTACAGCTCCAACGGCCTTTGGTTTTTCAAAACCAAGACTTTTCAAGAATAGCAACAATTTTGTAATCTTTTAGCAGCAACAGTTACTTATTTGTTGTACCAGAGCAACTATTAGGCATGAGGCAACTCACAGTCTCAGAAAACTATGAAAAGATGGATTAAGATCTAAAAAAATAGAAATAAATAACTTTTTCACTCATGCAGGACATATCTATCTCCAGTTGTGCTCAGTAGTCCTTACAGCACATTTGCAGATGTAGTCACATCATTCAATCTAAGGCATTTAACCTGGGGGCCTTGCACAGAGATATAGTTGCACATGGATTCACTTGCAAGAAGAATGCTTTAGCAGAGCACCCAGATCAAGGACAGCTCTCTAGTTAGGTCAGATTCTTGAATTTTATTCATTAATTTGGCCCATCTTCTTTAAATTCAACCCAAATCACTGTGCACCTGAGAGGCAAAGACTATTCAGAGATAAAGTAATAGCAAGATATAAACTTCATATGCTTTATTAACTTTGTCAGCAATGCATGAGCCTGGTTCAGAATGACCTACGTTGCCCTGAAGTGGGGTGGAAAGCACAACACAGGGATAGTCACAAGGATAGTCAAGGGAATGTGATCATGTGATCTTGCCCCAGAAGAGCAGAACTGAGGGCTGATTATCATCCTTCTATCATTATCACTGAGGCAGAGGGGAGGGACTGTGCCTCCTGTCTCTCTTACCTTGGGAACAAGATGTTATAGCAGTGATAACTTTTAATCAATTCTTTACAAGACTCCTTTCCATCATTTGATGGTGATGGCATGCATGTATCTGCCCTGTACTGATGAGACAATGATATGTGCAGTACCTTCTACAAATTTAAGTGTGCAGTTTCCTGAGTCATTTGGTTTTGTGCTGGATAGAGCTAATTTCCTTCCCAGTAGCTGTATGGGAGCATGTTTTGCATTTGTGCCGGAAATGCTGTTGATAATTCAAAGACATTTTCTCTACTGCTGATCAGTGAGGACTCCTGACACAGAGTCAAGACCTTTTCTCTCTCATACCCCACCCCAGCAGCAAAGAGGCTAGGGTGGTACCAGAGAGTGGGATATGACACAGAGGGGACAGCTGACCCCTGTTAATCCAAGGGAGGTTCCGTATCACATGGAATCATGCTCAGCATATACATTTGGAGTGATGGTGTTTGTCTTCCCAAGCCACTGTTACAGGTAGAGGAGCCCTACTTTCCTGGCAATGACTGAATGCCCACCTGCCTATGAGAAACAGGGAATGAATTATTTTTTCTCCTTTGCTTCTGTACATGACTTTCTTTGCCTTATAAGCTGTTTTTACCTAAACCTAGGAGTTTTCTTGTATTTATTATTCTAATTCTCTCCTTCAACCAATCGGGATGGAGTGAGCCAGTGGCTATGTGAGGCTGAGTTGCTGGCTGGGTTAAAAAATGGAAGTTTTCCAAAGACCCCATCATCAAATTTCAGAAACCATTAATTATAAAAGACTATGTGTACTTGATCAACAATATACTGAAATTTACCTCACTTTACAACCATCCATATTTAGCAAAAAGTCTATGTGCTGTGGCAGTTGTACAGAGACCTATCACTCCTGTGAGGCAAATATTATACTGCTTACCCTCAGACAAACTAAAAAGAATAGAGAAATTATTTTGATTTTACTTAGTCTGCATAATTTTCAAATTTAAGGTACAGCTAAAACTGCCACCTCCAATCAATAAAGCTGATTATAAAGCATGAAAAGAAAATTAACACAAATTCAAACAAGTCAAAAGGTGCAGTTCTCAACTGGATTACCAAATCACCAAATACAAAACCTTTTCTAACACTAAATAACATAAAACCAAATCCCCAGCTGTGTATGTACAAGGCATTTCACAGAGGCATCCATTTCCATAGGTAGGGTCCTGAACTGGCCATGCTTCAGGGTATTTCCAGGCAGAATTTCCTCAGCCCACTGGAACAGAGGTGTCACTCACTGACAGAGAAACTCAATTTCCATACCTCATAACATCTGGAATATAAAGGGTATAAACATCATTAGGGTCACAAAGTGGTTCCTGTTCCCTTTCAGTGCTTCCCCTCTGAGCTGAACAATATTGCTCTCAGCCTGATTCTTTGCAGTCATGAATTTTAAAAAGTAAAAGCCTTAAGACCCAAACCAATAATTACCTTGCAACATTTTTAACTTTCGAGTCATTCTTTTAGGTTCCAGTACAAAGAAACCAATGCAGCACAGATATGGAAATAATGCTTTCACCCAGGAAAAAGTTCCTGTGAAGGACAAAATCCCTACCTCAACGTAATCAAAACTTCTTTTTCATGTAGGCTTCCAGAACAGGGGATGACTTGTAGACTGAATCCCCTACAGCATGCAAAGGAGCCTTATGATCACAAAGCAACAAAATATGGTGTAAATTTATCACAGTTAATTGTTAAAAGCAGCAGAAAAATTGGGGACACTCCTTTGTACACATAATTTATCATTACAAACTAAAAGAAAACCCTACTGCCGCTTTATCTCTACGGAAGAATGACAGTAAAGGAAAACAGGACTCATCAAAAATGTTTTTGGAGTTCAACAGTCTAGGGGCTGAGATATGTGTAAACATTTTATGCAGAGACAGGACAACAGTTAGAGATAAAAAAGAGAAAGAGATAAAAAAGAAGAAAATATATTTTAGAGCAAATTTATGTTTGTATTCTGCCCCAAAGCTACACAACTCAGCCTGGGACATGTTTCAGGTCATGATCCAGAGAATCACAAAGGGATTCCTATGTTTCCACTCCTAACACATTCTCCTTTAAATTCATCCTTTGATGCATTCATCAACAGGTTGAGACTTGAAGTACATCAGGCCATGGAGCTCCACCATTATAACTCCCTTCCAGAAAAAAAGCTCAGATTCCTTCAGACTCTGATGCTTACTCACCTTTTTCCTCATTCCTCATGAGTTTCATTTCTGTGTGTGCTATATTCCTATGGTAACTTGCAAAATTATATCACAAATAATGCAGAGGATATGCTGGTAGGTCTTATTTTCTGTCACATACTCTGGGAAAAGAAGAAAACAACCCCTAAGTATTCATGCTTAATAATGCTCCTTTGCTTAGCCAAAATGGCACAAAATACTCATAGTCCATCAGTGGATCTACCCCACTGCATGTGCAGATAATTCTGTAAGAGCTGACAGATAATTCACAATAAATTTACTTTCTACCAATGAAAGTCTCAGTTACCAGTTTACCTTTCTCAAATTCCTAAAAGAAAGAAATCATTCTTTAAAAAGGCTTCCAGCTCTGCTTTTAAGTTAAAAGCATCACTAACATGGCAGGAAATGCTCAAAAATAAACATTCTCCACCTCCAGGAAATGCAGAGATGCATACCAGACAATAAAAAATATTCTGTCTCCCATTTCAAAGATTCTCATTTACGATTTTATCTTAACTTACTCTAATTTCTTCATTATATTAATCTCCACTTGTAAAATTACTATAAAGTAATATTTTCCTCTTGTATGGACAGCAACAAATAACACAAAGAATGGTCATATTTTATTTTCTCATCAGAGCTTGAAAGAAACTATCATAAAGTGTAAAGATCAATGGCAGAGAGGCTCTGCAGAATTAGCACAGATGCAATATGAATTCTCTTTTTAATCTTCCATTTCATCTGTAAATACAAGCACATAATCTAGGTGTGCATCTCATATTTGCAGCTCAGTGCTAATAAAAATATGCCAGAGAGCAACATAATGATAACAAATTCTTTTCGAAAGGTGAAAAATGACACAGAAGAAACATAATGAGTTTTTTACACTGCAGAGTCTTTCTTCAATTACTTAGGAGATAAGGATGATTTGAGAACTTTGTCATTCAATTGCAAATTAAAGCATCACTTCACATGCAGCAGGATCAGGCACTGAAATCACTTGTCAAGAGTCTGACACTTTTAAGAGCTTCAGTGTCTGGAACTCATCCTATCTTTTCCTGCAGACTCCTGTGCCTGGATGAGTCTGCTCTCTACATTCAGCCATTAGTGTCTCAGTAAAGCTGTTTGTCCAGCTAAAAATTTTCTCAATAAAATGGAGGCAGGTAGAAAAGAGGAGGCATGATTTCATCCCTATATCCTAGCTTGGGAAGCAGAATTTTGCACTAAACCAAAATTAGCTAAAGAACTGTTTCCTTATTGCGATCAGCTCTGCTTATTAGCAAAATATTTTATGCGTGCACAGAGTATTTTTAACATCAAGAATACCAGTTTAAACAACTGTCATCACTCAAGATACACAAACCAGTTTAATTCATGTGGATTGTTCTTTGGACTAATGCCCTAATAGCTAAAGCAATTTTCACAGTTCTGAGTTACTTTCAAATCTTTCTCTTTCAGGATGGGTTATTTCTTCCACATTCAAGCCCAGTCACATGGCTGTAGACTGTTCTAAAGATCAATATGTGTTCCTCCATCTCACCAGCTGCTTTCTCTACATTTTCTATAAAAATACTTAAAATCACCTGAAACAGAAATCGAGGTCTCCTTCATTATTGAATAAGCATCCCACGTACCCTTATTACCAATGTACCCATTCTATTTTCACTCTGAAAATAAATATGCTGTGGCGACTCGGATTTGTCCAAGTTATGGCTTTGTTATGTATGAAGTTTGGTTCCATGTACCCTGATGGTTGGTTCTTTGCCCCCCTGTGCCACCCCAGCTGGTTTGTCCCAAGATCTTCCCTCTTCCCATCCATCATTGTTGTCCCTACCCCCTGGCCTTGTCACTTAAGCCCAAGTCTTGCCCCTCTATCCAGAAAGTTCTTGGCAAGTTGTCGAGTGATTGGACCAAACCCTGGAAACTCCCCTTTTCCCATCCTGGGATTGGTTCCCATGTTGATTGCCATCCCTTGAACCCCTCCTATGCCTTCTCCGGATTGGTTGTTGGATTTCCCCACCCCTGAGATCCACTTCCCTTTATAAGTTGATGTACTGCTTCGTTCTTTGCTCTTTCTCCTTTGCTCTCTTTGAGGAATAAACTGCTTCTGGTCACTGCTGAGATTGAGTCCTCCTTTCTTCTCCTCTCAAAGCTGCTCACTCTCAGGCTCGGTAGGCAAAGCATCCATCCCACAGGCGGTGGGTTACTGCACTGCCTGTTGCAGTCGTGGCCGCAGGCTCAGAGCTGCCGGTGGTACAGTCCTGCACAGCCACAATATGCTTTTTTTTTTTTTTTTTTTTTTTTTTTTTAATGTGACCTGCAACAGTTTCAGTAACACAGGCAGAAAGTGTGCCAACCATGAAATATCACATTACTTGGAAATAAGGGCATTATAGTGAAAAAACATGACCCAATTTTTATGTCCCCTCAAGCATCTGTGGAATTTTATTTTTTGTCCCCTGCATTCCTGGTGACTTCTCTAGACAGGGAAGAATGAACTGAGGACGTTTCTGTTCTCCTTTGTTTTAAGCCTGATAGATAAAATAGGTTGGGAGATGCATAGCCATCTCAAGACTCTCAGTGCAAGTCCTGAGTTATTCTTAAGAGGGAAAAAAATACTGCTTTGTTGGGTCTTTTTAGCCTTGACATTTACATCCAATCACTAAGAGATCAGGCAGCTTTTGAAGTTTATGTTTTAAGATCTTATATCTAATTCACTGCATGTATCTTTCACTTTTGATGGCTCCTGGAATCGAGACAAAATTACAGAATCACATTTAAAGACTGTGGCATATAGCCATGCATTGGAGCATAAATAGAAGCAGAAAAATTGTAGCCAATAGTATAAGAATTATGACTACAATAACATCTTTTCAATGTCAATATTAAAAGAAAGTTTTTAAGATTATATCTGTAGGCCCTGGCAGAAAAATTCATTACACTGAAATAGTACAAATTGCTTACAGATTAATTAGGAAAAGAGTAAATAATATTGCACCAAAGATGTTAAGGTATCTACTCCTCATTCCACAGACCAGAGGGGCTATCTACCACAATTATGGAATGCAAGAAACACAATTAATAAAAATGCGTAGTAAGTTCCCTTCATGTCTGTTCACCACGCTGACAGGTGGCTCAAACAGTCCGTCATTAAACTGACAACACTCCCCCGCTGGAAGAACAGCTAGAAGAAATACCTTTCAGAAAACAATCTTTTTTCTTTTTTAATTTTTTTTTAATACTTAATATAATATGAGGACCTGCTTCTTCATGTGAATTATGAAGAATTCTTCTGCACTTAGCAGTCTAAACATCCATGGCTACTGGTGCCCAATTGTTTCACTGAGGTGGTCTCTGGCTCAGGCAAGCAAGGAATTGCAAAGAGAGTAGAGCAACAAGGCATTGCCACCAACCTCCTCCCATCACCCCACCAAAACAAGAACAACACATCTGCTTTTGACCAGATACCTCAGCACTTTCCCTACCAAACAGCTTATGACAGCCACAAGTCATTTCAAAAAGGAACATTCTTACTGAGAAAGAAAAATATCTGTTCAAAGAAGGATTCAGTTTTTTAACATGTCAATTGACTTAATCAAAATATTTTCTGTCTGACATTTTATGAGGTTTGACATTTTACTAAAAGCTGAATTTTATCCAAAAATGGAAGAAACCTAGTCTCTTGGCACAAGTCATCATGTCTTTAAATTCTCAGAGGCCCTTGATTTGCAGTACCCTTCAGGCATGGAAGCAAGGCTCAAAAATTCACTGTACCACTCACACAGGTCAGACTTCATTGTAAGTGAGAGCTTTTATCAACAGTCTTTTGAAAACACTGTACCTGAAGTTTTGACAGTTGTCATAAATTACGAGAATTCTTGCTTCCAGACAAGACTTTTTCTCCCAGAGCTGCACGAACATTTAACTGTCCATTGAGACTGAGTAACGGAGAAGAAAGGGAGAAGTTGCACACCACGGCAACTTTCTCACTGGTGAGAAAAAGAGAACTGAAGAACACACAGGGCAAGGAAACTCTTAATATCAAGTCAGTAAAAAATCATGGGACAGATTCAGAATTTTGCTAGAAGGAAGGCAGGCCTTCTTTTCTTTTTCCTCTTATGATTGATTGCATTTATGAGCTGTTTTCAGAGAAGCAGCCAGTAGTACTCCTAATAGTGAATCACTTTTGGGAAAAACAATTACCTACTTTAGGATGTAGTGAATCAGCCTCTGAAATATCCAGCCCAGAACTGTGAACTGCAATCCAGCGTAGTTATTTTCTTTACTGTTTATTCTTCCACTTTCTTTGCCCTTACTCAACATTCTGGACTAAGCAGAATTCTACTAGAGAATAATATTTAACCACAGTAAATATATTCACTTATCCACAGGAAAAAAAATCTTTCCTCCACATGATTTTGAGAGGCCTTCAGAGATGAAAGGAAACACCTGATTCTCTTTAGAGGTTCTCCTTGAGACTGTAAGAAAAAGGAAGAGAAAAAATAAGGTAATGTGTCTTTCATTCATGGGAAAAAAGTCAAAAAAATGAAAGAAAATGGAGTCATGATCAATAAAACTGCCTCTTCCTCCTAAATCTCAGTGCCTAATTGAAGGTGTTACATGACAAAATTGATGTACTCTTCCCAAACACTTTTCTGCTCTGGTGCTTTACAGAGGATTCTTACCTTGTGTCCAACCAACCAGAGGAGCAAACCAAGAAAAAAAAAATCAATTCGAAGGTATCTTTGGATCTCAAGAAAGGAACCAGAAATATAAAACAAATGCAGACATCAGGTTTTATAAGCTTTTTTCAGGACATAGTTGTGCTATGGTTCCAAAAGATCATTTTGGAACACCTGATAACCCGTGGATGTTTAGGAAGAAAAGGCTCAATCAGAAATCCAATGAGAATTGCAAATAGCAGAGGTAAAATATTGCAAATTGGGCACCCGAGAGAGTATAAATTACTGCTTAAGTTTTACCATAGCCTGCATAATAGAAAAAGCTGTAATCATCTTCCTTCTTAGAAAACACAAAGATGCAATTCTGAGAGCTGTGTGGGATAGAAAGTCAATACTATTATTATCAGTTATGAAAAAAACCCCAACATTTTAGTGTAACTTATTTTTTAAAAATTTTCCTACTGTCATGTAATACCTTTGAAATATTTGAAAGCATGAAAGCTGAATTTATGTATTTCTATATTCTGTATGGGAGTTTTTTAATCTATGTATATTCATAGATTATCGTGTTCTAAATACTGTCCAGACGTCTCTATTTGTGTTGGAGGTTAGGTCTCTTTAAAAATTATTAAAAGACACTACTTTTTAAATGAAAAATCCATAACTAGGCAAAGGGGTAACAAAGGGCTAACAAAGCCTGAGGATTTCTGAGGAAGGCAGTTAATTGTAGTCAGTTGTGGCTGTGACTTCCTATTTTGCAGTGGTCCAGAGAGAACAATGGGAGCTTTGTTGGCAGAGACAGTTTGAAGCAGAAGGCAAGAGCAGCAGCCAGAGAAGCAGGTAGGTTGCACAGAAGAGAGCAGGCACAAAATATCTTGCTACATTTGATACTGTATGTGAAAAAAATTATATGCACAAAATGTAATTAAGAATTAAGACAACACATGAAAACTTTTATCTTTAAAACTCTTTAGATATTATATGAAAAAAACCCTTTGATTGCATAATTGATCATGCATATTCCAAGGAAGATGGATATGCATAATGCCCTCTGCATCAGTTTAACTGAAAATAAACATGCTTCCAGACTTACACGACACTGCAGTGGTTAGTATCGATTAGCAAACTTTTTCTTTCTACCTACACCCTTAGTTTTGCTTTCTGATGTGTTTCTTGATCAGATGACTGACTCATTGTTTTACCTCTTTTCACTTTACCAATAATTTCGTTCAACTTTTGTCCTCATTTTGCATGCAAAACAGTGTTTTTCTGAATTTGCTGCTTGGATATGAATGTATATGAAAGGTCACAAATATAGCAGATATGTTTTCTATCTAGTTCTTGTCTGATTGTATTTGGCTACTTTTAACCTCACAGATGTTTTCATTCAGATCTATTTCACTAGCATTGGCAGCAAAGCAGATGTCAAAGGTGGACTATCCACTCTTCCACTCTTTCAACCTTCTCAGAAACACAGGACCACAGAATGGTTTCATTTGGAAGGGCAGCTTAAAGGTCACCTGGTTCCACCACCCTTCCATGGGCAGGGACACCTCCCATCTTATATAATGGTAATGCAGAAAGAGAGCATTCACCCTGTCAAGCACCTGACAAATTTTCCCCATGCACAGCAAAGTCAGGTACTGTGAAGAAACATATAATCTAGGGTCAGCACTATAGGACTAGATTTAATAAACTTTTTCAGATTTTCCTTAGAGATTCCTTGGAGTTTACTTTTGGTTTGGTATTTTGTCTGTCTTTATCAAGTTGCTATTTTTCCATATACTTAAAAAAAATAAAAAAAAAAATAAAAAGAGAAAAAAAAAGAAAATAAAAGGAAAAAAAAGCAGTTCACTTTTGCTGTCTTGGGTCCTTACCTCTCAGTCACATGACATTGGACTTGTTCAAAGAGAGCTTAAGCACAGATTCGTAGACATTTACAGCCTAGAATAATTACTTCAGTGATTCTTTAGCCCCCAAAATAGTTACCTGGTTCTTACCTTTTCTTTCACAAGAGCACAGTTAAAACATTATCAACAACTGATTGACATTTTTGGTTGGTACTATATAAGTTTAAAAAGTTCAGCCTAATCTTCAGCCTATAAATCATTGATGATTCACTGGACACCAAATGACAGCCTGCAAAACATCTACAAAATATAAAGCAAAACAAGAAAAAGCTAAAAACCAATTATTTAAATTTACTCTTCTCTGCATTGTGTTAGGTTTTCCTCAGGCTTTTTGCTTCTGTTTTCTAGAAAGGTTAGAAAATCTTTCAGTTCTACAAAACTGAGAAACAGTGCCTGAGGTACATATGCCTGTTTTTATCATCCCAAATAAATTGTGCAATAGCACCCACTAAAACTATTCAAAGCAGCATTGATTTCCCTGTGCTATCCCATAACTCCCCCACAGGGCACCAAAATGAAGCCGAAGGAAGTACAAGTGATGGAAGAAGGTGCAAAGGTCTGAATAAAGTGCTGCTCCTGCTTTTACCCTGAGTCATATGACAAATTTCTACAAACTTCCCAAAAAGCCTTAGTAAAGTTTTGTAGCATCTTGAATTACACAGGGTTTATTCTGGCCATGACAAGAGACTAAACAAGTTTTGGCTTTAGCTAAAAAACCAAAACAAAGTCCAAAAGAAAGGTGAAATTTTCCTCACTAGTCTTCAATATGATATAGCTTTAGGAATGTACTCATACATCCCATGTATCATACTTAAACAGACAAGGCAGTGAACTTCTGCCTCACCAAGAGGAATCCCATCCTAGCATAAGAAGGGAATAGAAAATCTAGTTTTTCACCAAAAATTAGTAACAGAAATATTGCATTTCCTGCACACTGACTCAGTGTACCAGGTTGACTTTTGAAAATACAGACTCCTGCATGAAGAATGTAGGACCACTAAATTTAATATTCCCTGTGGTATTGTAGGTACACATTGGAAATTAGTATATGTCTGTGGTTTTTAGTGGTAAATAATTACTTTGACTCCAGATGCCTTGGAGTTGTGATTTGAATGGAATTGCAAGCAGTGTAATGAAATTCCTGAATATTTCTGAACCAGGGTTAAGAAACAGTATAAGAGATACACAAGATTTTGAAGCACTTGTCTTTGAGAATAACTGCTGGTTACAGACTGCTGTATGTGCTAACACAGACTGCCTGAAATAAAATGAGATCTACATCTGAAATTTATTGTCATTATCAAGGAAATAACCTGGCATTAATCACCAACAAGTCAGATCCCTTGGAAGATTTCAAACACCATGTGAGTTGTAATTTAAGCTTAATCTAATTAAAATAAATATGTCAATGAAATTTGGAAGAAAAACCTCAAAATAGACACAATTATTTACCAGTTTTAAACTGTATTTTACCACAAGACAATTGCGGCTTCTAACTAACATATTCTGCAACAGGCAATATGCACATTGCATTTTGCCTTCTAGTTAGAATTTCTCTTTTGTACTACAGTTTCTCAAAACTATAAATGTTTCAAATACTGGTGTGAAAAGATTTCATATGGGTTTTTTATGGAAGTCCCAATACGAAATATTAACTGATTAAGTGTAGAGCTTCTACTTCCAATGTCTCACAATTCACTTGCAGCTCTAACTTGCATCTTCTTCAAACAAAAAAGAAATCTCTCATTTCTATTCCTGCTCTGTTTTGGTGGTGGTGGGGGGGTTGTTGTTGTTGTTGTTTTTTTGGTTTGTTTGGGTTTTTTTTTGTTTGTTTGTTTGTTTTTAATGAGAAGAAAGCAAATGTTACAGGTATTGTAAATTTTGGGGGGATTTTGAATTGGTTGGTTTTTTTAAGGAAATGTGAGAAACACAAAGGTTTGCTTCCTTTTTCACATACGATTTTGTTTCTTTGACTAAAGTGGAAAATGTCAAGTCAGCTGAGTCTTTTAATACCATTTTCTTGGTTAATATTCATGTTGTATTGACAAATTGCAGAAAAAAATATTTTTTTCACCATTTTTTAGATGAAACATATGAACTATAAATACACTATTTATGTGTTGTCATGAAAACTTTGTAAAGACAAAGTTGTAGTTTCCTGTGGGCTTCATTGAAAAATAAATTATCCAGTAACAGGATTATAATTAATAAAAATATTCCCATACTTAAAAAAACCCAAACAGCCCAAAAATTAAGGCCATAGTAGCAAATACTGCTAAGGCCACAGCAGTCAAAAGTCTCCTACAGTCCTGCTCAAACCTAAGAATTGCCCTTATTTGCGGATAACTGTGTTACCTTGGAAATTGATGCCATTCAGCCTTAACAACTCGAGAAGCAAGCAACATAACTAGTTCTTCTTTTTTAGAGTTGTTGCACATCAGTCCTCTACTCTGGTGTGTATGAAGGGAAATAGCTACTGCATCCTTGGAAGCAGATCCTACATTTCCATATTTCAATAGGGAAACTAAAGTTGTGTCTGACAGATAGGGTGCTCTCTGCTTCACACATGGTGGTGCATAATATCCTGAGACAGGTAAGGGAGCTTAGGCACCCAGCTCCCTAAGCCCCTTCTAAAATATTCAGGCTAAAATCTTCCATAGCATAATTGTCTGGCTTTTTCCACTTAATAGAGCTTGCTTCCTTATTAGAATTGGAAAATCAGTAAACAGAGCTCTCAGCATGGATTTACAGCAATGTTTTCATTTTGCCCTGAAGCAGAACTTCCCTCAAGGTAGGAACTACTTAAAATGGCAGTATGAGCTGGGACTGTACGCCATTCTGCATATGGCAAATGTGATCAACAGCCAGACTACCTTTTATTTTTTTTTTATTTATTACAATTTCACAGTAGACTGTTAGAATGCTAATACACACATGGAAAACTCATATCTCTTTTGAGACAACACTGAAGAGCATCCAAGCAAAGAAATTAAAGTGTGTGAGGCTTTCACAGAAACAGAGGTAAATACATCTGAGCTTAGAATATTTTGACATCTAAGAAGGACTCAACTCTAAAGAAGTATTTTGGATGTAAATATTTTTTTAAAAAAATTCTTGAAAGTTGAGTTTGGTTTTGGTTTTGATTGTTTGGGGGTTCTTTTGCTTTTTTCCCCGTAAAAGATAAAAACACTAAGGATTTTTGATAAAATGAGCACTTAGCCAAAATGAGAGAGGTTTTTTTTCATGAAATTTGGTAGTACGTAGAGTCTGCATGCACAGAAAACAATGAGGGATAAATCATTTTGAGCAAACAATGTTTTATAAGGTGTGTCTTCTGTAAGTATGAATATTTCTATCAAAGCGGAATAGTTGATGCACAGACTATCTCGTCTATCAAGACCCAGTTTAACAAAGCCCACCAAAGCCTCTCTACAAAACTCAGTTTACTGGGAAAAATAGCAGTGCTAAAAAGGGATACACTCATTCAGGCAAGCCCTGTTCACCCCTTTCAATTAAGAGAACTCTCTATTGAACCTAGGAGTAAAACAGGAATATACTGGTTATTTTCCAGGGCTCTCTAGCCTTGTACATTGTTTTATTGAGATAAATATTATGTTGTATGACTGAATTCTCCTTTTTCAGCCAGTGCTTTTCTGAGGTTGTGAGAAAAACAGATGCACAAACAGTGACTATATAGAAGCTTTTTATAACTCTGAAATCAACAGTTCATGCAAATACATAGGCAGTCTAGGACTTCAGTAACCAAAGCCTATAGCAGACATTTACAAAGTAGCTCTCCTGATCCAAATGTAGTTGCTATGTTTAATATGTAACAATACCAATTTGTAGGACATTTCAATGATTAACAGCATTTTCTTTATTATATCAAGCAGGTAGGTTATCAAAAGTAGAATGCTTGAGTTAATTAACAGCTAATGAATTTTGAGATATTGAATGGCAGAATGTGAAAAATTTTCTAAATCAAGCAAGGTTACTGACACTCAAAACATTACAATGCTTTGAAAATATTTTATTTTTTCCATATTGTGATTTCTGGCTCCCAGAGATAAACTGATTACACAGAAAGACAACCAAACCATGGCCAAGACTGGAGATATTTTGTATGTTGCACATGACTTTTTCTGAAACTTCCACATGAAAATCTGGGTTGGTTTTTTCCCTCTCTGTAGGACTTTGTACTAAAAGATTGATTCATATGCCAGAAGATAGTACTTGTGAGTAGGGGATCTAAGACATAAAATATTTTAAAAGCTCAAGTTCAGGCCTGGACTCAACTATATGATCAATTTGAAAATGATAAACTAATACTCAGATAACACCTAGCTTTAATATTCTAGTTTTAACTGAGTAAACAGAACATTTTCTCTCTCAAAAAAAAGAATGAACAAAGCATTGTAACTGCTTTTCCAGAGACACAAATTAAATGATAAATTATCTTAAAAATATATATTTCTGGTATATGTATACTGATATTTGCAGATGTAAGCGGATGTAAATCATGATGAGCAGTATAAATTAATTTCAAAGTAAAAATAGTTACACAATAATAATAAAAGTAGCACAATCTGGAGAAGGCCAAAATCATTATTGGTTTTACAGCTTTTAAGAAAAAAACTCTTCTCTGGGAATTTTCATTCTAGCAATATTTAAATATATATATATTGCACATATTTGATTTTAAGGCTATCTGATCAGCCAAAAAAATGTACAAGACTTAATATTCATGGCAATGTCATCCCAGAAATAAATTTTGAAGATCCTACAGAATTAACGGCATTCTTGCTACCCTTCACTTTCTTACTCAATTTCAGTGGAAAGAAAAAAACACCTCTTTTATCATGCATACAATCTTTCATGAAAATTTCCCATTAGATTGCAAGAAAGTTGATGTGCATGTAAGGCAATCTCAGGTCAATGCTCTTCACAGCTGTAATGGAGAAAACCAGTCCATATGAGCTGCCACTCCCAAAGGACAGTGCTGATATGTGCTCTACTGATGGTAACAAAGAGAGTCTGAAGAAGATGTAGGAAGGGCAAGATGTGTCTGAAGGAGGCAAAGACCATAATTTTATTTGTACTTTTAGAGATTCCTATTACCATTTTGAGTTCCCCAAGACCTCCTCTAGGTTTTTTAACTTTCCTCTTACTCTTCCTTTAACCTCTCAGTGACATATTGATACTGATCTAAAGTCAACTCAAAAATTAAATTGATTTTGATGTGCTGATTTTCAAAATCCTTAACTATAAAAGCTTTTTTGATCTAAACACCGTATTTGGAGGATGATTCATATTTTACAGTTGCCAAAAGCTGTGTGCAAAACAAAAGCAGATCATGAATGAGACAAAATGAATAAGACATTTTCTCTCTGCTTTTCTTTTCCATGCAGAACTCAGTAGCTTTTTGCACACATAGCAAATACACACAATTCAGCGAAGATTTAGTACCTGCTTTTATAAATGAAAGCTCATTGTACTACAGATCTTCTTTGTACCCATTGTACCCAATGATCATGCTGCTCTCTATTCCTCAAAATAGTTCTTGGCTTACTATAAACATCAGGAGATACCACCTCATCCAGGGTGATGAAGAGTTTGATGAGAGTTAATGACATTAAGGAGCAGATGCAAGCTCCCCTTTTTTTCTCATTTGACTTTCCCTTCCCTTTCCTGACTTCTGTTGCATTGGCAGTGTCTCACTTTTTCTGTTGTTTGCTAAAATGTTACAATAAAAAACAAAAAACCTTCTTTACAGCACTATCATTTTGCCAGTTTCCTGGATGCTCTTAGCCTCTGTCCAAGTCAATGTGTACTTGTTTAGGAGAGTTGTCAAACGTTAGAAAAAATTCACCTCTTTCCTATTCCCCAATACTAGAGCCTCACCATTTTTAAGAGATTTCTTTGCTGGAGGAACCATTATAATGTGATGTTGGAGTTAACAAAGTTTATCTTATTCTCCATCATATATAGACTGAAAAATATAGACTGGAAAACATAGACATATGAAAAATCCTATGCCCTGAGGGCAGAGCCATTATGTGGGCTCTGACAGTGTCTGTATTTACTGTAATGCAGGAAAAATGTGGTGGATTTATTTGTGTCAAGATCTTTTCTACTCTATTTCTCTCAGAAAGATAATAACCATAGTAGAGCATATGTGTTTAGCCTCCTCTTCATTTTCCCATTCGCAAAGCAGCTCAGCTATTCTGACTGATACCTGGAAAGACCTTCCTACATAAGAAAAAGTCTACTAGTTATTCATTACTACTGTGTTTGAACCGATATGTTTTATGAGTGTGACAGAAAATAGCATCACTTTTCTCTCCAACCCTGTCTATCTGGACTTGTGCAAAGGCAGAGAGGCCCTGCAGAGAGACCTGCACCTGGTATGGAGCAAACCTGCATGTATGGACAGACTAAGAAATGAGACACTGGAAAGCAGTGCCATGAAAAGGGACCTGGTCCTGGTCAATGTCAAGTTGAATCTGAGTCAGCAGTGACCTGACAGCCAGGAGGGCCAAGCCTGTCCTGGGGTTCATCAGGCACAGCATCACCGCCAGGCAAGGGAGGGCATTGTCCTGCTCTGCTCTGAGCTGGGGCAGCCTCACCTCGAGTGCTGGGGGCAGGTTTGGGTGCCACAATATAAGAAAGAAATTAAATTATTAGAAAGTGTCCAAAGGATGGCAACAGAAATGGTGGAGGGACTTGAGGGGAAGCCATAAGAGGAGCGGCTGAGGTCACTTCATCAGTTCAGCCTGGAGAAGAGGAGACTGAGGGAATACCTCATCACAGTTACAGCTTCCTCATGAGGGGAAGAGGAGGGGCATACACTGATCTGGTCTCTGTGGTGACCAGTGACAGGACCCAAAGGAATGGCCTGAAGCTGTGTCAGAGTAGATTTAGGAAAACATTTTACACAGTGAGTATTGGGCACTGGAACAGGCTCCCCAGGGAAGTGGTCAAAGCACCAGCCTGACAGAGTTCAAAAAGTGTCTGGACAACACTTTCAGGCTCATGGTGTGACTCCGGGGGATGGTGCTGTGCAGAGTCAGGAGCTGGACTACATGATCCTTGTGAGACCCTTCCGACTCAGCTTATTCTGTGATTCTGTGAAAACATCTTAAACTGTCCCACATAACCTTCTTTTCTCTAAGCTGGAGATAAGATGGATTTGATGGACAGACTACTCACTGGATAAGGAATGGGCTGGATGGTCACACTCAAAGAGTTGAACTTGATAGCCTTGATAGGAACAATTTATCTCAATGTCCAAGTGGAGAGCAGCGACTGGAGGCATTCTTCAGGGATAGGTATTGGGACAGTTGCTGCTTAACCTCTTTTTTATGACGTGGATGCTAAGACTGACTGCATCATTATTAAGTTTTTCTGGGTGGTGCAGTTGTCATACTGGAGGGAAAGGGTGCCATCCAGAGGGACCTTGACAGGCTCAAGAGGTGAGGCTGTGTGAAAGTCATGAAGTTAAACGAGGCCAAGGAAAAGATCCTGCACCTGGGTCTGGGAATCCCAAGCACAAATACCAGCTGGGCAGAGAATTGATGGAGAGAAAACCTGGGGAGAAGAAATTGGGATTGTGGATGGACAAGCAGCTCAACGTGAACCAAAAATGTGCACTCACAGCCCAAAGAGCTGAAAGTGTCCTAAGCTGCATCAAAAGCAGTGAGGTCAGCAGGGCAAAGGAGCCTCTGCTCTGCTGAGACCCCACCTGGAGTGCTCACCCAGCTCCAAGGCCACCAGGACAAGATATGAATCTGTTGGAGTGAGTCCAGAGGGCTGGAGAACCTGCCCTGTGAAGGTGGGTTGAGACAGCTGGGGTTGTGCCACCTGGAAAAGAGAAGGTTCTGGGGAGACCTTGGAGCGCTTTCCTATACCTAGAAGGGGCCTGTAGGAGAACCAGAGAGGAAGTTTTTACAAGGACATGTAGGACAAGGTGTAATGGCTTTAAACTGAAAGAGGGCAGAATTGGATTAGGTATTAGGAAGAAATTATTATCTGTAAGGGGGATGAAACATTGGAACAGGTTGCCCAAAGAAACTGAGGATGCCAAATCCCCCGAAGTGTTTGAGGACAGATTGGAAGGGGCCCGGAGCAACCTGGTCTAGTGGAATGTGTCCCTACCCATGGCAGGGATGAGACAATCTTTAAGGTCCCTCCCAATGCAAACCACTCTATGATCCTATGATAATATTTGGGTTATTTTCTGTAAAATAAGTTTAAATGCCTAAATTATAGAGAAATAATGATTCTCCTGGAATTATTGATTATTAATCGATACTAAAGCTTATTATTCACAAAAATTCAGCTCAGCTAAATACTTTCTGTAGTCAAAGATAATTTATTTTCTTTCTTTCTGCTGCTCATCTGCTCATTTTCTCTTGGTACTTCTCCATGATTGATCACCATGGGCAATTGTCTACCGAGTTGTTGTTGAGTGGCAAAGGCTTTCAGCAGAGCAGAGCACAGAGGTCTTATGACTTCTCACACAGCTGAACTCAGGTCAAGCAACAACCTTGGAAGCACTGTGAACAGAATTTTGTTTAGAAAAGACTAAAAAAGAAAGCACAGAAGAAAAGTGCTAAAACTCTTTTTTGTTCTAGAAGTTATTTAAGGGTACACTTGGTTACATGTATCAACCCCCAACCAAAATAAAGTTGAGATCCATCACCCTGTGAGCCTCCTGGAAGATCCCCACTTATCTCAAGGGAGCAGTGAAGCCCTTGGTTTCAGCATGAAGTGGGTGCAGAAAGCAGAGGGAAGGGATATGGTTCCAGCAAAGATGACACCTCTGTCAGCATGAGTGCCAGTTCACCCATGGTGTTTGAAGGAGCTCAGCCTGGATAGCTTCCAAGCAGATCATTTACACCCACTAGAAGACAGCAGAGGTAAATGTAGACACATTTCAGATGAAGTCCAAATCCTGTCTTTGGACCCATCTGAATATAAATCAGGTAGAGCCACAACTTAATCACTTGTTTGGTTTTTGTTGATGTTGTTGTTGTTGTTGTTTTAATTATGCACTTAAATAAAGATATCGCTAATTTATTGTAATTAATTGGAAAAAGAAAAATCAAACATAACAGGAAGTTCCAGTGCATGACTTCAGCAATTATTCCCTTTGCTACTTAATTTGCTTCTCTATACTGTTTCTGTAGCCAAAACTAACATTTTTATGGTCTGCAATGCTAGCACTCATTATCCTAATCCCTAACACAATTGCAAAGGAAACAACTGAAAAGTGTCATCTTTCTTTTTCCTGAAGGGAGGACAGTGCACAGATAATTGGAAGCCTTTTTCTAGGATTTGGTACCTATTTAAAAGTTGATATTTATTTTATATGCAATATATTTTTATACTTCAACACAGAACAAAAAAAAACCTGCAGTGCAAAGGAATAGTATACGAAACATTACTTCGGACAAATTTTTCTATAAAGTTAGAGGAAGATAAATCAAAAAAATAGTATGCCAAATTAACAACAAATAATGCAGCACTGATGAAAGACTGAAGTTCAGTAGAACCTTTTTATACTTGTGACCTTATTGAAGGCATATCATTTTGGGAAAAAAAGGAATTAATTTTGAGAGCATCTATTTAGGATTACTCTTCTCATTTTTTGAAACACAGATCTGTCAAGCAAATCTATGCATTTATAGTTCAATTTTCTAGGTATGTTTACATGGTAGGTTTTAACTGTGCCGAAGCACAAAGAGCTGGCTCAGGAAATTATTTCACCCCCAGTCTTGTATCCAGATTTAAAAAGTACACTAAAACTGGGGTATTTACACCAAATGGCTTGCTGGGGCACCTACAATTTTTTGCCTGACAGCAGCCTTGACTATGTGAAAACTACTTTACTGCTCCAGTTTGCAGGAAAACAAAGTTGGCTTTTACACAGTTGTGTTAGGGAATGAATACTCAAATTCCTCTGACCACCTATGGCACTAAGATACCAAAGTGCAGTGTTTGTGACCTTCTAGCTGAGATTACTGATACAGTGCTTTTCAGTTTCGAGCTAATCAGGCCACAGGGGACTTAAGCTGACTTTTCTTTCTGTATACTGGACATGTGGACAAGCGCTACTTTCCCAGACAAGCACAAGTTGTGTCTGTGAGGTATCAGCATCACACCTCAGACTCATGTTTTTCCTCTGTGTCTGCCTCTACACACACTTGCTTGAGGGAGCTGATGCTCCCAGAGTCCCACTCTTCTCTAAGCTTTTCTTCCAGTCATGATCAGAAAACTAAAGAGAAATGGGCAGCAGCAAAGCCTTGAAAACTTCTTGGAGCAATCACCTAGTTAGTGTTAACAATCTGGCCTGAAAGGAGAACTAACAATAATAAAAGTTTGCATGCACATGTATTCACTGGTGTTGTGTGGTTGCTGCCCTCGTGGCAAATTTCTGGCTAATGTTAATGCCATCTACCTCATAGGCTCAGAAATCTATGTGGAATGTTTCTGTATGAATTTCAGAAAATTCAGTAGTTCTTGATGCAGAAATCTTACTGAACCTCAGCTAGGAAATAAGCAAACCAATTCAAACTCCTCCAAAAATTTCCAACCTTTTATTCCTCAGACCAGATATTTTTTGGAGGATTTACACACTTCCTGTAATATTACAATTGCACATTCTTTTCTCAATTGCACCAGTATTTATCAGAGGCAAGTTAAATGAAATATATAAAATTAAATAAAAATTACAAAATTTTTACTGGGATACCACGTAAGGCAAAATGAGTGGTTAAATGCAAAGTCAGCATTGTAGTGGCTCAGAGAGCTCTGTATTAGTTCTTAGACATACCACTCCTCTCATATCCATTAAATATTACAAAGATACTTTCAAAACTAAAAAAAGATAGCTGGAAGACAACCAGCCAGTCAGAAGAATAACCCAAAGAGGCAATTAAAGTGATTCAAGACAGTCAGTGAAAGAGGAAAAAAACCCCAAAAAAACAACACCCAAACAAACAAAAAAAAACCACAAAAAACCCCCAAAACCAACCAAACGAACAAAAAGAAAAACACCAGCCAAAAATATATAGGCAGCTCAAACCAATGAAAAGAAGCAGCTATCTAGAATAAGCAGAAAATACACCAAGCAGCCAGTGTCAGGCAGCCACAGCAGATGTGCTGCATCTTTCATTTTCAGATTGGACATTCCTTTTTGCACAAATTTTTGGAGAATGATAGTTTCACCTGTCACAATTGTGATTTACATGTAACAAGGCTACTCATGCACTATCAGGTGTATACATTATTTAGAATTCACTGTTTGCTAACATTTGTCAGCTGTTGCTGCTGGAGAGGCTTCTGCCAATAAATTTATTGACATGTAAATTAGGTAACCAAGTCCAGAGCACAATTAAGAAAAATCAAATAATCCACATAAGTCAACGCACAGGTAAACTGTACAACCAAATTTGGTCTTGATATTTTTAGTACTCACATCTACAAAAATAAGAAACAAATATAAAAGGGAACTGACTAACTGACAAAGAATTTGATTATCCTCCAAACTTCATAACTACTGCTTTAAAAATGAAAATTGTCTCTTATTTCAGTCAGGACAGACTTAAAGAATCACCCACAACACCACTTAGTTTTTATGCAGGTGGTACCTTGTGGAAGGGAGCTTGCTTAAGAGCCCTGGCTTTTTGTTCTTAAGCTCTACAGCAGTGGGTTTATATTTCAACTGATTTTTTTTTTTACTTTATTGAAAAATTACTGGTACAGGAAGGTAATATTTAAATAAGAAAATGGTCCATTTGCAACACAGACAAACAATTCTAGTATCTAAATATGCCTGTTGATTGACCATGAACACATCCTAAATCCTTCAAGACATTGACACAGTTGTCGTACAAAACCTAAAAGACACCTGTACCCTTTAGAAAAAACACCTGTAGGTCAGGAGAGACATGTCAGGCCATATGTAATGGTGCTGGAAGTCTATATTAAGGAATCCAAAAAAGCACTTTGACATGCTATTTTAGGGAGAAAAGAATGTTACATGCTGAAGTATGCCATACATAGCCTATGGACCCTTAAAAATAAAAAATAAAAAGCTGTAAGCACAGGGGAGCAAGACAGAAACTTGGTTTTGCTCCCTGTCCCACTTCAGCTGCTCTCTGAACTCACAAGGGAGGTTTGCCAACACAGCATCCAGCAGGAGCACCTTGCCCTGCAGGTGGGAGTCTCCTCCTGCAAAGGCTAATTATGAAATAAGACCCAAGGCACTCCAGGGCTTTGGCATGATTCCAAGTGCCTGCTGTGAGCCATGCCTTCCAGCAGCACCACAGCTCTCTGAGGCCAGACGCCTGAGCAGGGCTGTCCTTCGTCCCTTGCCTCCATTCCCATGGGAGAGCTGCAGTTCAGTGAAGGAGGTTAGGGTCAACTAGGGATTTGAGGGAGCAGGAAAGGTAGTTTTGTTTGCTAACTGCTCAGTCTAAATCTATCTGAAATTACCCACTGAGGATTATACCTTGGGGGTATTCTACAAGCCAAAAAAGCTGGGTAGTGGGAGAAAAGCTGGGTTTCATTTCTGTTGCTGCTTCTGACTGCTGCTGTTTCAGACCCAAAGTCACTATATGGCATCTGGTATGTTGCTCCACTAACAAGCAGACACTAATATTCCTGCTCCGACCTCTTCCTATTCTCACACAGCTGCCACCCCACACAACATAAAATACCTGCAATTCGATGTGTCAAAGGAACCAGCTCCAAAACATGGGGCATTTGTAAAGCCTGTTACTATGGTCAGTCAATGCTGGTGGAGGGAAAAGTTAAAAACCCAAGGGCAGGGTCTTTTTTGTTTCTGAGTTTTTGACTGAAGAAAAAGCAGTACAAAGAAGCAGGACCCTCAATACAATCTTGTTTCTGCCTCTGGCCTCTCTGGTAACCTCCTCTTCTTTGTACATCACTTTGGGAAAAACAACCCTTTATACAACACTGGTGGATCTATTCGTAAAAGCTACCAGCCATGACTTTTTTGTTTCTACAGAAAAACCTCAATTTATGATATTCTCACAGAAATCCAGATAGCAGAAAATATTTCCTGAATCAAAACTTCAGACTTTTTGTGTAAATGCACCAAAAGAAAGGCAGAGGGAGCACAAACAGCTCCCCAGACCCTCCTATTGTAAACACAAAAATGGAGATACATTTTTCAATGAACGTAAAGGACCACTCTTGTACCAGTTTGGGGCTGTTTACTTGAAGATAGGAGGCTGCTTTAACAAGATTCTTATATTTTACAGCTTTCCCTATATTGCACCGCAATTTTGCTTTATGTTCTTAAGCTTTATGTTCAATATACACAATTGAAATTAGAGTTGTAGCTCTGACATCCTCAGCATAAATGTCTTGCTAATGACATGAATGGATTGCCATCAGGCAAAATCAGAAATCCACATTATTTTGATTCAGTGAGCCATTAATATATGTATGAATAACTATAGGAAGAAACAGGTGAAATTGTGCAATATACACATCACTATGAAAATAAACGTCTGGATTTTTTAAGAAACAGCTTCCAATTTATGGTTGGGGATGGGAAGGAAAGACCAACCAGCCTATAAGCAAATTTATAACCCAATTAGACTGCTCCTTTATAGTTTTATTGTGTATTTCTTTGTAATTCAGGTATCTTTAACTGGATGTCATCCAATTTAGAAATATCTATGAAACCAAGACATATTTTAAATTTTGAATTTATTTAGAACTCAGTGGAAGGGATCATCTACTACTATTTATCTTTACAAGTGTATAGAATACTCCTTTTTTAACACGTGTAGACTTTAGAGGGCATTTTCAAGACTGCTTAATTAACTACTATGCAATTAAAAGATGAAATAAATTAGGAGGTTAGTGAAAATCATGCTTCTGTAATATGTATCAATTTTACAACTTAAGTTTGTAGAGGGTTATCATGTCAATATTGTCTTAAAATAAAAATATTATTTATGTACTTATTAAGTACTAAAAAGGTCTTAAATATATTTTTATAATTAGGGATAATTAATCAGATTCTTAGTGTAATAGCATTTACATAGTCATCAAATATATGCACCTTTTACTTCTTAAATTCCTGCTTTTCTTTCCTCCCCTCTATCTGTTTGCCAGTAGAAAACATGCATTAGATAATACAAGACAGCCTGGAAGTTTTAACATGTGAGTTCTGTCATTTCTTTGTCCTCTTTTGCAGTCCTCCTTATCCCCTTTTCTGAGTGTTTGTTACTTCTCAGTGTAAAATTGCAAGCTAGAATCTTTCACGTAGTTTTTAGCTTTCATATGTGTAGCACTACAAAGTAAAGCTGCTGGTTTACCTTTAACCACAGAACAGTGAGATTCAGAGGTGTAGGGAAAAAAGCGAGTAGGAGGAATCAACGAGAAGAAGAGGAGAAGGAGATTACCTGGCTCAGTGGTATCTCACACATTAGAACACCAAACAGTGATCCTTGGACACACACTAGTGTGGTGTGAGTTCCTCACATCTTCTGAAGAGTGCTTCTGAACCACAGCTATTCTGTCTTCTCAGCATATTTGATCTCTCTTATGACCTTTTCATTTTTCAGAAGTACTAAGCCGTGGCTCAACAAAGAGTCCCATGAGCAAGTTTCTCATCCATCACCAGAGAAAAAAAGACATTTAATTTACTTTCAGATTTCTTCCAGCTTATGAGGAAAGGAAACTGAAATAAGAACCGGCAACAAGCACCTTGTACCTACAAGACTAACTGTACCTGCTGTATACTGTTCTGAGAAAGATTCACGTACTGAAATGTATTGAATAATCCACTCAGGAGTATCAGAGCTGAATTTGTAGTTTTGCTGAGTGACATTTATAAAACCACTGGAGAAAAATACTATATATATCCTTTAGTTATGCTAGGGAGAGAATGCTAGTCTTTCTCAATATAACTGCACACTGACATTTTAAAAATTTCAGAGGTAACAATATTGATGTGGTAAAAGCAGACAACACCCAGAATCACCGAGCAGATCATCTCAATTAGAAAGCTGCAAGATGAATGTGTTTGTTTAGACAAAACTGTGTGTTTGCTTCTTTGCCCATGAGATAACAAGACTTGTCTTATTGTAGAGGTAGAGATGATTCAAACTGCAAATATACTTTTAGTGAGCCTCTTTTTATTGATTTGACCATGAAGGTGGAATGATGAGAAATCCACTCCTGCTACATTGGGGGGAGGCAGGACAAAAAGAAGGAAAATGTGGAACCTATTTACCTCTGTGCTTCTTACAACATGAGATAATACAATGTAAAAATTCTTTCATTATATTCATTGGAGAAGTTTATGACTGGAAAATGTAAGATTCAAATTGACTGAAAGAAGATTTCAAGCAAGAAAACTGGGCATGAAAAGCACAAAATCCCTTGGAAAAAAAAAAAAAAAAGAAAAATTAAAAGTTTCATACCTAAACACAAAAAGCAATTCTAGAAGCTCTACTATAAAGCTAAACAATGACAGGGCTGGCCCCTCCCATGCTCTTTGCTCCTTCACTCCAGGACTCCTTGAACTGCCTTCTGCTTCCATTAAAATTTTGACCACCAGTCATGTCAGCCACATTACATGTACACCATTTTCAAAAGCAGCAGTAATACACAGCTTAGATAAGATTTTGTTTCTTACTTCTCATCTTAGCTTCTTTTTCCTAACCTTTAAAGATGGAGAAGCTATGGAGAACACATGCAGTGGCAAACTGCAGAGGAGGAAGTAGCTTCTCCAAAAGAAAGCTTCTCACATATCATGTTCTTCTACACCATGTGTCTGTACCTCCTGGCCATTGGTGGGGAAGACAGGGAATGGTGGTATGTAAGCAATCTTCTGCTCTTGCTTGTTCTCTTTTCACTGTTCATTAGACAAGTAGAGCCCTACAGAGGTTCCATGTCATTCTCTGTGGATGGAAGTAAAGGAACTTTTTCCAAGGAAAAAACACATCATTGTGTTACATTAATACCAGAAACTATTACTGATCTTTTCAAAACTTGGACTGCAATGACTGTATTTTTTTACAGTTATCCCTAATTTATGTTAGTACATCAAACATCCCCAACTTAATTAACATATCAAATATTTTCATTTATGAATAGGAGACATCATAATTTTTCCTTATTCTTTAATGCCCCATGCACTCTACTGACTCTGCCCTCTTGGCCCTTTTTTTCACTTAAGGTAGCTCCATACTGCAGAGAGATTTCCTGCCAGTCCACTACTAGTAAGGTTTGTGCCATAGAAAATCCACTGTTTGTTCATGTCAAGAAATTTTATTGATTATTCACATTTTGTTTACTACCAAACCTACTAGTGGGCACAATGGTCAAGCTATAGCTGATACCATTTAAAAAAAAAAATTAGCATTAATATTGACAGACTACAGCAATTTAGAGGTTCTGAAGACAAAAGAATCACTAGACTTCTACTCTGGAAAAATATATGACATTTTTATTGAAGAATGTCTGCTTTTAGCAAACTTAGAGGAGCCAGAATCTTACTTGAGATGGCATTTGACAATAATTATCTAATGATGATTTCTAATTAACTATTTTTTTTTGTCCAAAAGCAGATGGCCCAAACAAATAACTGCATTGCACTCTTCTGCCAGGTGTACATTTAGCAAATTTAAAGCTCTTTACTGGTGTCAATTTCCATGCATTTTCACTGCTGCCTCTCAACACGTGAGAGACAACTGTTATTTCTATCCAGCCCTGTGCCAGGAGAGGAATGCCTGCTCTGGTTTGTACATGCAGCCCTTTTAACAGGCAGCTGCCTAATTTTGCATGTCCTTCAGTATTCTTTCTATCTGCTGCTTACTGTAGCTCAGAAAGGAAGAGCTCCAAGGAATAGTGATTTTCCTTTTTATTCCTGAGCTATTAAGGATCCCCTTAGCCTCTTGAAACTCATTAAACCATTTCTCTTCTACTTATTTGCAGGTCAGTTGTTCTTGGCCATCTCTTCTCTGGAAAAACACTTTTTCCTGTCTTTCAAGAAACAGAGTTATTATGGGATTCTTTAGGTTAGAAGGACATGCAGCCTTCAGTTTACAAGGACAGCCATTTACCTGCTCCTAAAGAATATTTCATTAAAGGGATTAATTCAGATCTGACACTACAGAGTTATGCCACTGATAAACGGTGACTGAAATTTTGTCCAAGCTCTCATGACAGAAAGTCAGAATACCTAAGATTGCACATCAAGGCCGGGCAGATTTTTAAAAAGGAAAGCTGTAATTTCCTTTTTTCTTTTCAAGTAATTCCACAAAATCACTTCTTTAGAAAACATAGGGGAAAGAAAGGAGGTGAGAATGGACACAAAGCTGACAGTTGAACTGTGAAAACATGAGCATATTTTGAAACATGATTAAGTGGCAGCATATTCAGAGTCACTGATCTAATGTGTGGTTCAGTTTGCAATTTTACTCTGGACTAATATTTAATAATAGATTAATATTCAAGCAAAATACCTAGGGCAACAGGTGGCATGACAACAGAACCTTGTTGATTTAAAAAAGAATTTTATCATGGAAGAAAAATCCTTTCTCTAATCTTGCAGATGAGTTCCTGATTCCCTCTACCATTTTGTGTGTGTTGCTGGAATTCAGATACATGGTGAAGTGATAAGTAATGAAGTAGCACTCCTGTCCTGTTTGAGTTCAGTAAAATGTTGATCACCGCCTTACGTACTGGTGATACCTTTCACAAAGCTTTTGGGTTTTTTTCCTTTAGTCTTTGACAAAGTCATGAACATGTATGGATGGAATGTCATCAGGTGTCACTAAATATCTATTGCAATTCATTCTTATATGTCCTCTTTGCTTTTTTGCATCTCGTACAGGGAAGGTTGTCCATTTACTCAGTATGCATTTAATTTTCAAACCTGACTGCCTAGGCCTCAGTTCATATTTAGACACTCCAAATAGAACATGAGTTTCAAAGATAATCAATCCTTAGGTGATACCCTCACTATGCTGCTCATAAGCGTTGCACTGGTAGAGTATCTCATAACGAAAGCCAACACACAGGGAAGCAGCAAGGAGCTTTTTATTTGGGAAAACAGCTTAGGTCAGTATGGTCATACTAGATTTAATGTGCTATCAGATAAGAATAGAAGCACAGGAGCAGTATTTACATCAATAGTAATGAATACAGGGAAGTGGAAAAAGGCTCTCCTTGTCTTTTCAGCCAGACTACAACAGACAGCATGGTGAGGTCATACCTCAAATCCTATGTTTTGGTCACCTCTGTACAAGAAAGACATTGAAGTGCTAGAATTTGTCCAAAGAGCAACAAAGCTGGTGAAGGTTCTACAGAAAATAGCTGAGTGGTTGAGGGAACTGGGGCTCTTTAGTTTGGAGAAAAGAAATCTGAGGGAGAACCTTGTCACTGTGTACAACAACCTGAAAGGGTGAAGTAGTGAGATGGGGGTCAGTCTCTCTTTCAAGAAATAAACGAGACCAACAGAACAAGAGGAAACAGCCAAGAGAGGTTTAGATTGGATATTAGGAAAAATTTCTTCACAGAAATGGTTGTCAGGCATTGGAAGAGCTTACCCAGGGAAGTGTTTAAATCATCCACCCTTGATTTATTTAAAAGACCTGTGGCACTGAGGGACACAGTTCAGTGGTGGGTTTGGCAGTGTTAGGTTAATGGCTGTACTCGATCTTACAGATATTTTCCAACCTTGATGACTTGAAAATTTTAAAGGGCTCTATGATAACTTCAAACATAATTTCCTTGCTTAGATGTTGCAGCCCATCTTGAAGGGGGGTGTCTTGATGCCAGTGCAACAATCCATTGTCTTCAGGGGATTACCATTGCATAATCATCTTTCCACTAGGAGTCATTTAAAAGATCTGGACCTTCCGCTTAAGGAAGCCCTCAGAAAAAGATGATTTTACATTCTCTAAATAATATTTTATATTCCCAACCTACTCTTCTACATAGAAGACTGAAATTTTGATAATGAACTTGCACTGCATTTTCTTGTGGCAGTGCTCCACTCCTCCACCTGATTGAGTCCTTAAATGTTCAGAAGAAATAATTTGCTCCAGAACTGTTGCCTCCCCCTCTTGCAAGTGTAGGACTGGCCAAGAGTTCCCAAGGTTATGTGAGGCTGGGGTACTCACCCTTATACAAATGTTTCTTCATTCTTTTTCTTTTTAGTACTCTTCTGCTTTGTACAAGTAGTTTATCCCTTCCAAGTCCTTTTATTTTATTCAGAGGCTCCATAGCTTACGACACATGAGCTTTACAGAAGACAGGAACACAGATAAGACTGTTTCAGAAGCATTCACTTATCAAGTAATTTTAGATCTAGGTTTCTGTAAGTAGTACAAGATGGAATAAAATCTCTTGTATTTTAGTTCTGCCTTAAGAGTCAGGAAATTGTGCGTAAATAAAAAGTTTCTAGTGAACAGTGAAATACATTAGAAGTAAAGAAATCTGATTTTAGAAATCTGCCTCTATTACCCCCAGCATTTATATTTTGTAAGTGAGCAGGAAATACTTCTTGCCTCTCATGCACATTTTAGTTTACATTTATCCAGAACTGCAAGACAATCCAGTATTGCAGCAGAGAGGGCAAAATAGGAAGAACTATCCAGTTATTCATTCCAGCTCTGTAAGACACTCAAGGACATTTAGGCAAAAATTATGAAACTATCAGGGATGGGAAAGAGAATAGCATTTTTTTAACCAGTTTTTAGCAACTGTTGTAATATTTAGGTATATTTTTTAAAGTCCTTAAGCCCCCTTTTCAGAGAAACACCTACTAAAACAAGGTCTCCAACTTAAAAAACTCTTGCTATTGTATCAAAAAGTCTTATAGCATGGTATTTGTCCATTAAAAATATTTTTACATCAGAAGTTGTAAGACAGAAAAAGTGCACAAGAGAATTATTTTCTGTATAACACAATTTTATCCTACTAATCAGACAACTTGACACTATGAACAGCCAAAATCCCTCATCCCTAATTGTCCCAAGACGGTAAAATAGCCTTACACATTCTCAAGAAAACCAACCAAAACAATCATATTAAAATAAATATCATGGTGATATTTGTATTCCCTGACTGCAATATCATCTCTCTCTCAGTGGTGCAGAAAATTAAAACCACCTGTCAAATCTTTCACAATCAAATTAATTAGATAGCTGAATGCTTGGAACAGGGAGCAGTAAAAGAAGCTATAATGTATGTGAAAGGATGTTCATGGAAAAAGAAATCAAGAAAGATAAATATCAGTTGTCAGCAAAAAGAGAGATAATCTATAATGGTACTACCAATTATGGTGCTATAAAGGTTAAATCCATTATGATTAGTTAATATTGTCTTTGGTATAAAAAGGAGAACGAATGCTATCAAAATAATATTTTTTAAACACGTGACTAATCATATTATTTGAAAAAGAGTCCGCACAGCAATGAAAACATCAGCAAGGCATAAAAATAAAGAAGGAAACTTATGTGAATAAGTTTGAGCTTATTTAGTACAGAATTCTAAATTTAGCTCATTCTAATATAATTATAAATGTTTTAAAAACAAGTATGATATTCCACAGGAAGGATATTTTGTGGCACATATTTCTGGCCATAAATGGTGGGATAAGGATGATTTGAAGCTTCTGAGAAGCATGTTTTTAAAGGGTAGCAATTACCAAATTTGAGCGCTGATGTAAAGAATGTTTGAAAAGGAAGAGGGAAATAAAATAACAGCTAGTCAAGAGTTTCTAAAATTCCTGAAAATCCTAGAGGTACAAGTCAGGTCAGTGATGGTGAATTTCAAGAGAATTTTCTGAAATTTTAAACTGATAATCAGAAATACAGTTTTATCTGATTTTGCAAAAAATCGAATGGAAATATTCCAACACTGCCATATCAGATCCTTTACTGCATTGCAACAACCACAAGAACAAAAAACCCAGGTTTATTTAAGAATCTTATTTAAGGGCTGGCTAATAGTTAAGGTAAAGATACAGAATGTTTTATGGTTTATTTCTTGTACTTCCCAATACATGCATATTCTTTTTTTAAAATAAAAGTTTTATCTTGCTAACTCACATAAACTCCTACAATATTATCTTCATTATATATTTCTACAGTTTATTGAACTGCATATTTTAAGGACTAGCAGCATGTCTCTCAGGGGAAATAATATTAAAATGTGCAAGAACTTTCTCTTCCAGATTTAAAATAATGGAGCTCCTTTATTTATATCGTCTTGATATGGTATTAACCAATCCAGTGCCCAATGGATATTATCTATTTGATTCAAATATTTTCTGATTCTTTTGGGGATTTTTTGTTTGGGTTTTTTAGGACAGAACAAGTTGCTGAAATCCCCATCCAATCTGGCCTTGAACATTCCCAGGAAATTGTTTTAAATATAAGTTTCTTCCAGTGAACATTCTATTTTCCAGTGAAAATAGTAACTTTTCTCTTTTGACATCTGTTCACAATTTCACTGAGTGAAACCAGAGAATTTTGATATACTTCACACTTTCTAGCTGATAAAACCCAAGATCCAGAGGTAACTTAGAGCAGACTGTTCAGAGAAGTTGTCAGAACATCAGAAGGTACCTGAAGGAAAGACCATTGAAACTATTTTCTTCTGGCTTGATAATCAGCAAAAATCCCTTCTATGACAGCTGAAACCTCTCAAAAAACTGGCATATATGGGCACAATACCATCATGAGGGAGACACAGTGACCACCACGGAGTTGGAGCGGGAAAAGAGAAAGTTTAAGTTTTCTTTCAGTTTTTATAGATTTCTAGAGAAGACACCACATTGGAAGATTGAGGTTCAACCTCTTCAATTCCACTGGTCTTAGAAAGTGTCCTTCAATTGTCTTTCCTACAGAAAGGAATGTAAACAAGATAAAGAATTCTGAAAAACATTGCTTTGTTTACACGAAAGTATGTGAGAAAGTTCTGACTCCAATTTTGAAGGCTGAAAAGCTGGGAGACAGGCACATTCATCAGTTCCCTCTCCTGAGGGCAACTTTTTAACTATCCAGTTTCAATGGCTACACCATAAACACGATTACTTAAGGAAAATCCATCACATTATCAAGGACATGTACATGTATGCATCTACTTTCTTCTTCTTCTGATATCCTTTAAAAGAAAGACGTAATTCAGCTCAAATTTGAAAATATTTGATTGTAAGAAAATACTACTATATGATAAAAACCAATGTTTCAGGTGTCCTTCCCTATAAAATCACAAGAAAAAAATGCAAAATGGCTTTGACAGAGGTTAGGCTGCATCCATTTGCAGGTTAAACCTCAACCAAATTTTTCAAAATTACTTGTTATAAAAAAATTCCAAAAACCTTTGTAAGGTTTCTGACTAGATAAGAATTCCAAGTGCTAAAGGTTAAATCTTTATTCAAAAATATTGGAATATCGATTGAAAAATTTTTTGACCTTATCTTGGAGGATCTTTTAAAATTGGAAGGTCTTTCAAAAGACCTTTATTTCTGTCAGAAATAATGGTTGTATAAAAATATATACCTCAGGGAGGGAAATAGGCCAAATGAATTTTCAATGTTCTTTTTTTCTCCTTAGTTTTAGGGGCAAGGACATTTCAAATTAATATTGTAATTAACATTACTCCCTCCCAATTCCTAATTTAGACACAATTTAGAGCCAGATTTTTTTTACTTCAGCAGTTAAAATCAAGCTCCTAAATTGATGGTGAGGCAACTAAACAAAATATTTGACTCAAAGTGCTTAAGTGACTAGGAATTATGCAACACAGAGTTCTTTCCATATTCTACAAACATTCATGCAAATAAGGACAATGCACCAACAGGTCAGCTTTAAACCAGGATTCATGATCAGAATTAAATTGTATGTCAAACAAGTTTCATTGTCTCCTTCCCTGCACTGGAAAAGCAAAGTTAAATTCTTCCAGTCACTTCATTATTATGAAGTAAACAAGTGAAAGCATTTTCCAAAATCAGTTCAGCATCCACATTCACTTGTTTACAGAATTGTGAATGTAAGGATATTCTGCAATGTTTCCTATTTATTGCACAGGTTCTTTATAGCGAAATAAACTTTAACTTAGGAAATTGCATTTTTAAGAGACTAACCCTGGGGCTTGTCCAGACTCTATCAATTCATCTCTCCTTACTCTGTTTTACTTTTATTATTTTACACAGTGGCCATGACCTATATACAATGATTGAACATTTCTGACCCTCAGGAGAAAGACATGCCTTCATAAAGAATTTGAATTAAGAGATGGGAAATGTTTAAAGAGGGAAAAGAGAGATTTTTCAAACATATTCAAAATTATGGAAAAATCTCTTTAGCCACAGTAAAAAAAAAAAACAAACAAAAAAAAAAAACCCACCAAAGCCTGAAGGGTCAAGATTAAGTAGATTAACAGAGGAGATAAAGGACAAGGAAGTCAAAGTTCATGTGGTGCTGTCAATAAAAAAGGTAGACTTATTTCAACAGACTATTTTTACCTACTTAATGTACTCCTTTGAGTACACCAACTACATTAACTTTTTCTTAAAGTAATCAGCTTTGACTCTCCTTTTACTTCTAGTAATAAAATTAAGAAACAGCATGTTAAACAAAAAAAACAACAAACAAAAAAAAACCTTAAGCAAAAGCAAGTCAAGAATTTAAGGAAAAAAAATATTCCAGGTCAGTTCAGGATAATCTATGCATAAATCTGCGACAGATTTGGACTTGCACCAAGAGCCTCAAGTTATCTGCAGTGTAGTATCACCCTGCCATTTGTTAAAAAAAAGCAACGAGCGTTGAAAGAAAGCAGCAAGCAAATTTCTTCAATAAAAACATTTCTAGCTAGGATGTAATTTTTTAGAATGAATAATACAGAAAACCAACTGCATTTAAAGAAAGCTATAATATTTGGATATATCTTTATATATGACTAGTACATATTACATAAAGATATGGAAATACACAGGAAATGCAAAGTAATTGTTTGCTATGAAACACATCAGAGACCAGGATCACCCATGTTTGTCATGGTGTGAAATAAAGCACTAAGTGAAACACCCAAGAGAGATTCAAATTCCTGTTTGATGAAATAATGCAAAGGAATATTTATATGTATTCCAATATTAGCCACAAGCCTTAACAATTCATTTATGTGCTTTTCAGTCAAGAAGTGTGTGTTCTCTGACGGGTAGGATAAAATTGTGTAAGTAGAAAGGCATCATATGTGATGCAAAGCTGACACCTTAAAATTAAAACCTCTGAGATCCTGGGGAAATAAAATTAGAATAGAAAGAGCAACTTTCTGGGACACTGGAGATTCAAGGAAGAATTAGGAATAAAAAATAAGATGCCCTTCTAGTGTTTATAGGCATCCCAGCAAAACTGAACACTTAGGGGTGATTTCCAGTTGATTTATGTATGATGCAATTTAGCACCAGACAACAGCAAAGTGTGACAGCTGTCTCTAGGAAACACAATAAAATAATCACTTGGTGACCATCACAGTAACAATGATGGGTACCAGAACCCACTTTGTAACCATTTTGGGCAACCATGTGTTGACAGAGGAAGAAAGTGATGAATAATCCATACCCTGGTGTTTTAGAAAAACCCTCCGAATGAAAGAGGATATAGAGACGTATATCTTCAGCTGCTCTGAAGCCTGTGTGTTTTCTCTCATCCTTTCTTTATGCAGGGAAATCCTTCCAGACTTTGTACATGCTTGGGTGGTTAGAGATCCTGATGTACAAATGTTCACTGATTCCTGCCTCCTATAGTGTCATACAGACACTTCACACCCTGAAGGCCCATGAGGGACTTCTTTGAAGGGAAGGCCATTGATGAGTAAGTCACAGCTGGAGTAAGATCCAAGGAAGTTTTGTTAACTAAACACCTCAGGCTAATCTGGTAGTTCATGTATTCTATATTTACCCCAAACTCAAAAAAGAAGTTATATCTCATTTTATAGCATCTTTTATAGCACATACCTGTCCTCTCCTTTTCCCGCTCCCCTGAATAAAATCTACAGTTCTACAAACCAAGCTGTAGAAATCTTTCTGCCACTCATTCTGAGTGTGAAGCTGCCTAGTATCCCAGTCATCACTTCAGCCTAGTCTCTTGGAGAATAAAGCATAGGGGGGGAACAAAGATTTTTTTCTTTGCTATTAATTTACCATCAGAATAGAGAATTGCACAGCCCTGGGGCTCCCTGCTGGAGTTCTAAGCTCTTTTACATATAAAAGGAAATTAAATCCTCATAACTACTTCCTATTATATCCTCCACTATATAGGAGAAGAGATTCATTATACTGCTTCCCTAATTTGCTGCTCAAGGGTAGTGTCTTCTGTGCCTGAGGTGATCTAGTCTTCTAGACTGTGAAGTGCTACTCTAAAATTTCTGTAGAGAGCACAGCCGGGGTATTTAGAGCAGACATACAGAGGAAAATTCAGGTGGAGGTTCCTGTGCATCAGTTTCTCACTGTTACCTCTTGTCCTATTGCTCAGCACCACTAAGCAGAGCCTGGAGCCATGCTCTTGGCACCCACCCTTCAGATACTGACAGACATTTATGAGACCGCCTCTCAGTTGTCTCTTCTCAAGGATGGATGGGCCAAGTTCCCTCAGCCTTTCCTCATAAGAGAGATGTTCCAGTCCTTTAATCACCTTTGTTGTCCTCTGCTCGAACTGCTCCAGGAGCTCTGTGTCTCTCTTGTACTGAGGAGCCCAGAACTGGACACAGCACTCCAGATGTGGCCCCACCAGGGCTGAGTAGAGGGGCAGGATCACCTCTCTCAACCTGAAGGCAATGGTCTTCTTAATGCAGCCCAGGATCTTATTGGCATTCTTGGCCACAGAGGCACAATGCTGGCTCATAGTCAGCTTGTTGTCCACCAGGACACAAAGGGCCTTTTCCAAGGAGATTTCCAGCAGCTCGTCCCCCAGCCTGTGCTGGTGCATGGGGTTATTTTCATTGTATTTCTGGAAGACTTTGACTGGGTTGTAAAAGCACAGAAGTTGAATGTTCAAAGCCTTAAAGTGAGCCACAGGGCATAGGGTTCCACAGGAGTTTCTCAATAGATAACTTTTACCTTGACAACACTGATGTTCGAGGGTTATTATTGAATGCCACTGATCAATTTCAGGTGGTTTCTTATAAATGCTCATTCATTTTCTCACAAAAATTTATATGAATGAAATATACTTAAAACTGATAAGTCCATTTAAAAATCACTAATATCCATTCTTAATCAAAATTTATTCTCATTCATCTCTATTCACCATAATTTCTATATGTATTTCTTCACAATGATGTTTTTTGCAGAGGTACAGACCATGAGCATACAAGTAATTCTAGAACTTATTGTGAAAATATTTTTTATAAAATGTGGCATAAAAAACCTGAAGATCCCAATCTTGTGTACGTTATAAGCAAATTTTTGCTGGCAAGATGAAAAAGCATTTTGGCTTTAAGCAGCAGGTTAAGAATGCACAAAAGTTCAAGATTGTTTTCATCTACATTCAGGAAAAGTGTTAGTACGAGTCAAAATTTCAGTATCTTGAAAGGTTTGGAGGATACAACTTATTCTAGTGATAGTCATACATTCTCTCCCTACCATCAATAATACCCTCAACTAGATTATCACTCTTTTATGAGTAAGTTTCCTTGACATAAAGGACTTGATTTTAGTAACTCTAGCTGAACTATATTCAGTGTTGATCTTAAAAACTCCTCTAAATTAATTGGGCAGTTGTGTTGTTTGCCTGTCTGCCTCCAGCAGTTTTTATATATGCACAGGGGACACAGCAGTTCTATTCACCATTTTCTTGCCCTTGTTTATACAGAAATGATTTATGGGGTGCTCTTTATCTCCCCTATCCATGTACAGAGCAGTATCTAGAGAGAGAGGGGGAAATCCCATTCACAGGGTAGCAATGAGACTGCATTGCTTACAATGAAGGAATTGAATTTACTTGCCAGTTGTTTTTCTGGGAACATGCTTTGGGAGGAAAACTGAACCATGAGATGTATGCAGTAACCAGAGCACAAATAACAAGGGAGACAATGATCTGGTATTGCTGCTTATTCCCAGAGTAATATTGAAGCACATTTGCAACACTGAAACTGCAGACCATCTGTTAGTCCTGGTGCTCACAGGACAATTGTTTAATACTCTTTCTAACATTCCTTCACTCCTGTTGTCATCACTGCAACACATGTAGTACCTGACTTGAATATCAATGTGTGTCAGACCCAAAAACCAGTTCAATATACGTTTAATTTTAAATGCATAATTCTTTAAATCTTTAAGAATAAATTTGTGCAGAAGCTTTTTTATTTTTTTTTTCTTTTGAAATGGATGAATATTTTTAAACCTGAGCATACTTAGGTGCTTTTAGGAGAAAGAATCTGTGCTTTATAAGATATAGTAAGTTTAAATATTTTTGAAAGCCTACACGGGTTTTAAAAATACCCACTCAACATAGCCCTGACAGCTTTCTCCTATGAAAGGCTAGCTGTAAAAGTCTGGATAGCATCTTCATTAAATTTATGAAACATAAATAAATTGAAGAGAAGATCTTAGGTAATTTCACTAATCATTGACTTCCAAGATGATTTAGGAGCTCTATTGTAAATGTGTGCGTGGTGGAAGGATATAAATGTTGTTCACAGAAATATTTGCCTTTTTAAGGTCCCATTTAATCTTTCATCTTCTAATGATAAGTACTGAGCAAATTCCCTCTGTGCTCTCCCAAGCTGATGTAACACAACAGGAATTGATACTTTCTTTATGAACAATGGGTCCTTATAGCTATGGTGTCAGGAAGATTAACTATTTTCATACAAGGACCAAATACCTTTTTCCTTCTCCCACAACAGAATTACAGCTCTATAATTCATATTTTCTTGTAAAGAAAACATTATTTCCTGTATTAGTCAGGTTTTTCTTTGAAAACACACAATGAAAGCATGCTCTAGGCTTCACAACTGGGTTTTACTTTGGGATGAAAACCTCCACAATCAGCTTAAGGTAAAGATTCATGTTATACCCCTTTGCTTAAAGGAATGCTGGAATACGAGTATTCTACAAATTTTTTTTCTGGTATCTATAGCCCTTATTCTCCCTCAAAACACTCAGATTTTATCATTAATTATATTACTTCTTTTTACCTACATACTTTTCCTACCTGGTCAATATACACAAGCATTAATTCCTTTGCTTACTCCATTTAATGCATTCCAAATAATTCACCTTCGTCCTCCAAATTACCAGTGTCTTGCACATTTGTCTTCTGGAACCCATCCATGTGGTGAAGTACTCAAGACAACCACCCATGCCTGCGTGCTACACCAGCCAGTCCTCTTATTTTTATACTACTGAGTTTCTGTTTCAGGAGATGGTATTGACAACCATTAAAAGAGATAAAAATCACTTCCACAGTGAAAGAAAAATGCTGCAAAATTTGTAAAGCCATGTAGCAGTGTTCAGTGCAACCAGTTGCAAGGGGAGGAAAATATTCTATTTTAAAAGGAAGGCGGTATTGCTCATACAGCCATGCCCCCATGTGCCCTGAGATGCTTACATCCAAGCAGACTGTTCAGCATACAGGCACAAGTTGTATCTACCCAGTGGTTTGGCCAGAATTTCATGCAATGACATAGGAAGGCAAGACAGCTTTTCTCAAGCCTTCATTACAACTTGTTTTTTCTTAGACAGGAGACTGTGTGCTTGTTTTGATTAAATAATGGTTAAGCAAATTTGTGCATCTGTACTCTTTAATTTCTGTGGATTTCTTTTAGTCTCCTGATGTACATTAAGTCTCCAACTCTGATTTTTTTTAATTTTCTTTCTGTCATGACTTCTTAATTGCCTGAGGTTGTTCTGCTCTGTAAGCAGGCTCTCTTTTCTTAGTTTCTTCCCTGCTTTCCCAGACTGGTTGCCCTGAGAATTCTCACATTTGTATTCTGTGGATAACCTAGTGTCACCTATACCTGCCACTCTAAAAACATTTCCTTCTTTTTTTTTTGCTTCCACATTCAGACATTCCCCTTCCTTCACCCTTCACATCAGTTTAGTGTATCTACATTTAATACCACTACAAATCTCAAAAAAAATATTTGTCCCTTCAGATTGAAAGAGGTGTTTCAGAGCAACATCAGTGTCAGAGAAAGACTTGAGAAGGGCTGCTGGTTTCAGAAGAATGTGAAGGGGGAACTGGATCCAGAGTATTCCCCAGAAGTGAAGAAATTCTGTAGGAACTGGGGAAAAAAGTATGTCTGTGCACATAGGCCTCTCTGCTGATCACAGGCATGATGGAGATTACATCCAATGTATTTAAACTCTTTGCTTGGTTTGTTTCTGACCAATAGCACTAATTTGTGTTTGGTTTTTTAACCATAGATTTAGGTAAGCAGAATTTATGAGGGAATGCAAACATTCATTATTATTATAATCAAACAAGCATGCTTACAGAGAAAATGCTTGGTGATATTTCACTCTCTTTCACATTTAAGACCTCTTTACCTGGCATGACAAGACAATCAACAGATATTAAATGATGTGTCCTTACACCACAGATACAGTCTGACAAACATAATGACTTACGAATAAATATGGTGGAGCATAATTTTGAGGTACTTTTTGTCCATCTTTAAACACACATAAATTTCCTGAACTTTCCCAGCTTATTGACATTGAACCCCAGAGAACTCATAAATGACATAAAATTTCAAATACTTCAAGCTTGCAAATAGTTTATATTCATCTCCCAACCTATCAAACTCCAAACTTAGAAATTAACATGCTTTATTAAGGTTTTACCACCTAGCGCTTTAAACTGATGCCTTATTCTGCACTGAAGTCATCACAGATATATCTCTACTGCATTTCCATAGGTCAGTAAACAAAGGTCTTGTTTAGATAGATACTGCACCTTTGAGAGGTCTTTCCACTTGTTCTGCTACAATTCTAAGAAACCTCAATATACCAGTAAGATTAAACTTTGGGTGAGAAACTTGTGACAATATAAAAAATCAGTAGATACCTTATCTATGTATATTTACATGTAAACAACTGGCCCTCATTAATCTCTTAAGTTTCAGGGAAAGCTCGGGTCAAAAAATATTCCCAAAATATTCTGTATTGTTATAAAGCAGGGACATATTTTTCTGCTTTGAGTATCATCAGGTACCTTGCAAAAAATACTTGCACAGAAGTTTCTCAAAAATCAGACAGGTGTTGTGGGATTCACACTGCACAAACAACTGTGCAGATTTGTCTGATAGATCTGGATTTGTTTGGTGGGTTAAATACAACGTGTTACTAACAGACACACACAGATGATGTAACAGCACAACAAAAACTGAGGTACCCTGACACAGAATGAGGAAGACTGCCAATAAAACTGGTCTGTAATGCGCACTTTACATGCAATTAATTTTTCTTTATTATCTAAAGAGAGTCATTGCTTGAAAATTATGATTTATTACTTAACAGTTTTTTGATTAGTGGCAGGCATTTTCTCCTTTGTTTTCTTGCCAGGACTGCAGTCAGGAGGCAGCTATAATCCTAAAATGGTGTGCTGTGGTAAAAATTGAATCAAATAAAAAATAAAAATACTAATTAATCAACTAACCATTAGGGGTCCTACAAAAATCAATGTTAGTACAGATGTTTTTATGTTACTACCGTATATTTAATAAGATTTTTATCAGCCAAGAAAGCATATGCCTTTTGACAAGACACAGCAGGCTAAAGCACAACTTAAAGATCATTGACTTCACAGTTAATTAACCTCTTTTAAGTATTAACAGTGTAAAATATGCTGTCTGACAAGTCTGAGATATGCTTTTATAAAACATTTTAAAACCCTCATCAAACAGAAGCAGTTCTCTGAAAAGCAGGTAACTATTTACAAAGTTACATCAACAACTAAATTGCTAGTTGTCATCAAATAATACAAAGTTAAGGCTCTTCCAACTAGAAGCATTTAGAGACAAACACAAAGCTAATGTTAAAACTAAGAAATGACGCCCTGAAATGTACTCTTTTTTGGTAGATATAAGAAACTCCGCTAAAATCTGGAACAAACTCATCAGTACATAAATAAACCCTTGATATCATCGCATCTCCATGTACTCCTCGGAATCTCTAAGCGCCTCTACATGTTCCTTCCAACCAGAAGCTACATTTTGAAAGAGAAGACAGTTGGAAATGAGTTAGGACACAAACATTTTAAAGTATAGTCCAACAAATTTTATGAATGCTGCTATACACCATGAGTAGCCAAGATTTATTTTTCTAAGACAAAACAAAGAGTAAGCTTACAGCTGGTATTCTGAACAGGGATGTCCTACTACAAAAAAATCCTTAAGGAATAGGTAAGAAAATAGAAAAAAAAAGTCTGTGGATTTGGAAACAGCTGTTGTAATATAGAATCTGTGTGTTTCTTTTACTCTAGAGATTCTTTTACCCCATCAGCAAGCACAAAAAACCCTCTCCCTGTCTCTGAAGGCCTTTTCTTTTTGTAAAAAAATTAAACCTCAACTATTTAGGTTTTGAATCCTTTTAACTCATAAGATTCCTCAAAACTGAAACTTACTGTCTTTTAGAAACTAGATTTTTTTCATGTTGTCACAAAGGAATAGCTTCTGAGTTACACAGGATTACCCCTTTAAGTGTTTTGCGTTAGAATTGTGGTATATATTTAAATCCCTGATCTTTTTATATGCTTGGGGTTTTTTATTTATCTTGCCTAACAAATATATTTTACAAGTCTTCAAGGCAAATGTTTCCAGTTTCATTCTGTATTCCAAGGTTGCATTCCAGATATTCTGATTGAAATTTAAACATAGATGTCCATTTTTTAAATGGTGTTAATGTGCAGCAAAACAGTTTCCTTGTGACAAATCACATTAAATAAATGAAGAAATTTGACAGATACAAATTTTGTTGGCCTTTAATATTTGTTATTAAAATAAAATATATTTAATAATATATTGGGTTAGTTGTTCTCACAATAGTAAGAACCAATAGATGTCAAAGTTATAAAAAGGATTAAGAAACAGTTTTTCACAAATAATTTCCTTCTGTTCAGCTAAAGAATACAAGAGCATAAGTTTACATCGCCTCATATTGAATTTTGTGTCCAAAATGCTTAAAAGAAATTGTATGTTTGATTTGTTCAAGGACATGGCTTTCAAAGGTTACAGCAATGCAAAATTCAGGACAGCATGCACATTGTAGTTAGCTTCTACCACTATTGTAGAACTGTTATTGTACTGCCAATTCTATGTTCAATCTCTTGTTAAAATTGTATGAACAACTTAGCTCTTATGCTCAATTCCTTGAGTTTTCTCAAGATTCTTAGGAAGATAAATATTAAGAAGTGATACTTTGCAGTACCTAAATTCATATGAAATATTGTGCAGATTAAAATCTATGAAATATCAAGAAACATAAGGGGTTTTTTTAATCTCCAAAAAGAAAAAAAAAAATTGCACTTTAAGACAAGAAGATATCCTATAGAAATTCTCAGAAATAAAAAAAAGACTCACTCTAATAATGATTTATCATTCTTGTTATCATAACCTCAAAGCAGGAGGGGATGGTTTAAGCCTTATTCATAATTTTTTTAGCTCTTGGGTTGACAGCTGCAGTATCATATATCTTGGGTTTGGGGAGTAACTTAAATGTAGCTTCCTTACAAATACTTCACTATATTTCAAAAATGAGTTGTATGTGTGAAATGAATTAGCACCCAACCAGTTATAAACCTACAGATGACAGTTTACAAGAAAAATAAAACATATATCTCCTGTAGACACATTGTATATAGACAGAAGGACTTGCAATTAAATTAAATTAAATCCAACAAGAACAATTCAATGCTTAGGAACGATGGGTTTTTCCTCTTCATGCATTTCTGCAGTGCCTGCTGCTCTGGAGAAAGCAGTATAGATTGGGGTAGGAGGAATCCTTTCCCTCTTAGTAAATGCACACCTGCAGGTCTGACAAGATGTGGTCAGTAGTGCAGTCACATATCCACACAAAGGCTCTAAGTCAGCAAATATATTAGTATCTTCTTGAACAAGTTCCTTTGGCTTCCTTTGGCTTTGGGAGGACCTGAAGTAAGATGGGTTCATACTAGCAAGAAGTAGTGTGCATCTGCCTTCCACTGGGCAAACCCGGATGCTTTCCCACTCATTTGGTCCCACACTCTTAGTGCCATTGAGGAAGGCCTTAATGAGTAGGAATACATGCAAGACTTGCGGTAAGAAAAGTTGTTCTTATTTATATAGGATAAAAAGTGCCTTGTGTGAATGAAAACACACTTTGTGCAATGACAGGGAGAAGGTTTCTTTGCTACACATGAGGGTGAGTTAACATATCCCTCTGAAACACAGGCATTTACCTTCTCTGGACACTAAAAACAGGAGGATGAACTTAGACACCACCACAGAGCGCCAGCTTCTCCCAGTTTATTCTTGGGAGGGCTCCAAGGGGCTGATTGTGCACTCATAAAAAATAGGGCACAAATGATGCAAAAAAATTATTTTACGTAAGAGGAGTACATCAAGTAAAGTATAAAATAAAGTGGATCAGTCTCTTGCTCCATATTTTTTGTCAGTCCCAGAGCCAGATCACCCATAGCAGTTGGAAGAATTCAGGATCTAAGGACTGGTGTTTTTCCTTCTCTTTGTCTCTTTCTGCCTTTATTCCTCCCCTTCCTCATTTCATCCCGGAAAGAACAGCAATCATATTCTCTGTACTGGAAATTGCTCTGTACTGGAAATTTCTTGTAGGGTTGGGAGCTTGTTGAAGTTCTTTGTAAAAGCTGGGAGCTTATTAGTCAACATTTCTACCAACTAAATAGCAGGTTAGTTGCTAGAGTTAATTTATACAATAAAGCATAAGAGTTCCCTGACAGATGAACTGGTGTTTTTATTCAACCCAACAAGGATTTATAGCGAGCATCATGCCTGCTTCCAAGCCATGACACTAGTCTGCCAGGGAGAGATGAAAGAGCTCATTACTGGAGTTGAAATATATTTTGGTTTGTTTCTGTTGAAGTCGGAGATACAATGTATGAAGTTTCACTCAGAGGTTTTGCTGCAAACACTGTTAGGTGCCTCAATGGTACCTTTGCTAAACAATTAGGGTCTGAAAGAACATTGTAAATGGTAATAATTATCTCTTTTAGGAAAAAGTGCTTTAAATCCTTATTAATCGCTGTGAGAACACGATTCTGGGCTCCCTAGTGTTAGTGTTATTACATTGGCATTAACATGTCACATTAAGAAAAGTAAGTTCCCCGCTTCAGGGGATTAGTGCCAGCTACAAAAAGACTCAAACACCTAGAGATGAATTAGAATAGCAATAATGATAAAGTTGATCTTTCCATCTGAAAGAAATCTGAGGTAAAACTAAATTTATACAGAAATAGCATCATCTTAAAAAGCCAAATATGAATCAACACTGTAGAGTAACACAACACTGCCTCATGTCTCAGGAGACATAAAAGCTTATTTTACCTAAATATTGTAATTACTCTTGCACCCTATAAGTTTCACAGAGGCCATAACACTTACTTAAGCAAACTTCATTACAAACCACTGTCAAGAAGCAGAAGCAAAGCATGGTGACTTACAAACAAATTAGAGGATATAATCTTAGTTAAATCTGACATGATTCTAACTAAATTCTTATAAAGAATTTTCAGGATATTCTTCCCATTCAATTGTTCATAAGATTGGATATGTAATAAAATTAAACTCCATCTTAAGAACTTTATATATGTGCATTACTAAAGAATTTAAAATTGGCATGTAAGAATACAAATGTGAATATTTTTATGAGAGTTATTTAGCAAAATTATTAAATATCACAATGGAAGAAAGGAGTTAACACTCTCCAGTTATAAGTAATGTAGCAGTAACAGCCTTTTCCTCCCTCAATCAGAGCAAATACGTCAAATCCTTATTGAAATAAATGCATTTTTAACTTCACTGTTACCTTTCAGTAAAGAAAAGGGCAGTGTCTGATGCTTAATGTACATTACATGTATGGAAAACACATTCTTTCCCTCCTGAATTTCTGGAATAACTGGTGTTCAGTGTTGATGCTACTGCCTTGAAGAGCTGATGTTCCTCTCATGTGGGGTCTAACAGCACCAAAACATGTTTAACTAATTTGGTCATCCATTCAGGAAAATCAGATGGGTACTCTTTTAGGCCTTTGTGCAAAAATTTGCTTTTATTATTTTGAATTACAAGTGTAGTCTCTAAAGTATCTATTTCTTCATTTAAATGACTGTCAATAGTCTCTTAGTCTTTCACTTGAGAAGGAAATTTAGCATCAGATTTATTTGAGGCAGAAGAAACATTATTTGAACTCTTCTCTGCAAGAGAAACATTTTCTAAACCTATTCTGGTAATGATTGAAATCAAATGATTGAAATCACTGAGGTGAAAGTGCACCAGGGCAATGTGCAGATTCAAGACGTGAATGTTGTCTAAATAAAAATGCTTTGGAACACAGTAGAATTTTGTAGCAAAAGTTATGGCATGTCAATGGAAGCAACAAGATCCTTAGCATAAGAGCTGCCTTGTGTTCACAGAGTTGAATTGGCTGGAGGAAACTTAATTTGGCATTCAGTAGATTTAATAGGTCTCAAAATTAATGTTCTGTGCTTAAATTGTATAAAATGTGTAAGCAAGAAGCAACTCTATGGAAGTCAGATTTGTGTCACCTTAGTATTGTATATGTTGTTCTGTACAGGCCAAGCTATTCTATTTCTCAGTGAGAGAGAAAATTTGTCACATAATAAAACTCCCAATTTTTCTATTCAATTATTTCATTAAAAATATTTGAATGACTTCTTCCAGAAAGTATTTAACATGACTTGGATATGAAAAAGTGTGTTAGCAGTGGAATTACAATCGGTTGAGCTTGGGCCGTTCTTGTTTTTTTTTTGGTTTTTTTTCTCAGATACAGAGTATAAACACTGCTTTAACCAGCTACTGTTACAGAGCATGCTCACTTTAAATGACATAGTCTGTAGGGAAGTCTCCTGATCTGCTGAAATACACTATATTGTGTGATGTTATGATGGTTGGAGAATGCTTAACTAAGCAGCTACTTAGTGCCACCTGAAAGAAAAAGACATATGTCAAATAAGTGTGTATATTACCTAAATGATGCGTCCAAAAAATGCTGCAAAGACAATTTTCTGGTATTAAAGTATGTAGAAAACACTCAAGCAAGGAATTCATGTGCAAATATTTGCTTTAGAGAATGCAGTAAAAGAGAAAATAATTTGCCTAAAAATCCATGCCAGTGTCAAAACTTCACTAAGGAAGGGAGATTGTGATGTTTTCACATTTCCTTAAAATACCAGTCCACCATCCCTTCTGTTTTTCTTCTTTTTACCTTTTGCCTCCCTGCTTTACAGTTCATTTTACATCTGAAATAGCATCAGCTAGAGTGAGCAACAAAAATATGTCTCTTTAGAAAAAATATAGCAACTTTTGGGTAAGGAAGACACACAGTCACTGACCAAGTAAGGGATTTTTTGTTGCTGCTCTTGGTTAGCATTCTCATAAGCTAAATAAGGAAATATGATACTGGTGAAAGTACCACTGAGTAGGTGCAAAGCTCAGGGGTAAACACAACCAGGAGGCTGCTTGCCTGTGAAAATTAAAAGATGCATTGAGCATATTTTCTGAGAGATTTGTTTTAGTATGAGAGAAAGCGAGTACTTAGCTGAGAGAGGAATAATCAATCACAAAACTATAGGTCTAGAATCACCTACTTGCATAGAAACTTTCCCAGAAAAAATCAGCAATAGCACAAAGAAAAGATAAATATCCTATTCAGGTGTATAAACAGGCATTTGGGAAAGAAAACCTGAAAGAATGGGGTTAGACTAAAGAAAAGACAGGGAGGAACAATGATCATAGCTTCAAATACAAAAGGCAGCTGCAAAGAACAGAACAATCTTTTCTCTGTGCCTGTGAACAATGAATTATGGATTTAAAGCACTGCAAGACTGATTCATGCTGAACATGAATGAGGGCCATCAAGAACAGAACAAACTTTTCTCAGGAATCTTTTGCCTTCAGTAAGGTCTCAATGTGCACGCCATGACTGATCTCAATTTGAACTTCAGATAAATTCAGCTAGGAAAGTGTCCGAAAGCTGAAGTGGCAGATGAGCACATCTTACAGAAGATTTCCTAACACTAAAAATGCCTAACAACATATCTCCAAAATTCATGATGGCCATACACTCAACTGCCTACAGAAAGGAGATTATTTTTCTGAGATACCAGGTCTAAAAGGAAACCAATGCTGAGAGGCTTCCTGAAGATTACAAGATTTTGAATGCACACACAAAAGCACAAAAGTTCTCACAATTCAACCCTGTGACACCAAAGCTGTAAAAGTACCTTGACAGCTACTGATGAGATTTCTCATTTTCCTTTAAATCACCTAGAACACATTTGGCTGTGCTCTAAGCATTTCCACTCAGCAGAAACCGTAGATCATATATGACTAGAGCATAAAGGGATTGACAGATTTATATATCTTAAGGACAGAAAAAGACACTATTATAACCTAGTCTAATCCTCACCTACAGGAAGAAATCATAAACATTGTCAGAAAAAGCACACGCAATTATTATGACACAAAACTGAAAGGTATCTGCTACATGATGTCATCAAGAAATGGTTATTTAGAAGAATTCCACAACCTTAACAATTGCACTTTTAATATGATTGTAGTTTTAAATTACAAAGTGCAGATTGTTGTGCCTTGTGTAAAAACAGAAAAAGGTACTTAGCTCTTTATTGGCTTTCATTGTAGAATGCACCAAATCCTAAGCTCCATACAGATTTTATGAGATACATAGAAAATGAACTGCTGATCAACAGTCTTTATAACAAGTCTAGATGTACTTAACTTGCCTTCAGAAATCAATACTAAAATCAAATGAAATCCAGGCTATGTATTCTATTTACATGGTCTGCTCACAAGTTCTTGGGTCAGCAAAAGGATGAGTTTGTGATACTGCATAGTCAGCCACTTCTCCCCACCAACCTGCAAACATCCAAAACTCACTCAGTGAATAGCATCAGGTAGTTCAATAGAAGAAAAAACTTTAAACATGAATGGAAATCACTGCATTCCTTTCATTTTTAAATAACTTTAGACAAATAAAAAATCAAATGTCATGCTTTCTTATATCACATTCTCATTGGGTCTTCCATATTTCATTTCTTTCAGCAGGCCATTATTCCAATGTATGCTATCAAATATGAGACAAGACAGATAAAAAATAATACTGAATGATTATTCAATCCAAGGTTGCTGTGAACCCCAATTCTTCATTGAAAATTAAAATTATTGCTTTCACCTTCTGTCCCTACAAGAGTGGACTTCATATGGAATAGTGGTCAGCATCTATAACAATAATCTAAAATCAGATAAAAAATAACTATATTTGGAAACAAAAATATTACACTTCAGAAAATGAAGAACATGACAGAAACAAGCACATGGCCTTATCTCCACGTAAAATGGGATCCCTACTGACTCTTAAGTTTCATTGAGACTTAAGTATTGTCACATGCTTAACATCCATTCATGATGGTTTAAGCCTGGATCTTTTAAAAGCTTTCTTATGGTTAAAAAAGTTTTTTTCTTCTATCCTACCTGACATTACACTAGTCTGTTTCTTTCAGAATGTTTGTTTCATATATTTTAATATTTTTGTTTCCCCAGCACAAAAAAGTAAAGCAAAACCATATTAGGAATGTCTTTTTTTTTTAGGAAGGTATGACATTCATCAGCATTCCTGCTGCCCAGCTGAAATTGCCTTTTTAATACTATTCACAGCGTTGCTCAGTGGGAAGCTTACATCTTTTTCCTGATTTCTTTCCACATGCAAGGATAGGCAACAAGTAAAATCAGGATATTCTCTGAAACTTTTCACAGCTTAAAGAATTAAAATTAAAAAGCAATAAAACTATATTTTTCATTCAAGCATTCATTTTGGGGACATTTGATTCTATATTCCTTTTTTTAAATGGACTACAAAAAATGTTTCCACTGAAACAACTACATTCTTTCTAAGAAAATGAAGGTAAACTATCTTTAAGCAACTTATTTTTATAGGGACAGTATCTGCCAAATGACAAAACACTAACGCTTGACAATAATGTATAAGAAATTTATAACTGAAATTAAAGCTTTCAGTAAAGAAGCACCAAAATTTTTGACATAATTTTACTAAGGAAAATAAAAAAACTTGCACCTTAGGAAGTGAAATATAAAACATGTAAAAGTGAATAAAGGCTTCTACTGACTTGAGTGAATTTTAGCTCAATCAAGTATTAAAACCATGGGCTTCCAAGATCAGTATTGCAGTTATATTTTAGTATCCCTATATGACAACAAGTCACAGGTCAGAAGTTACAATACCCCACAAGCTCCATTTCATACTAATTTCAAATAATATTTTGGCTTCAGAAAGAAACCCACACAACAGTGTCATTATGTGCATATTCACATTGGAGACACTGTCAAAGAGGGAGGTGATTCTCCCTCTATTAATTAATTACAAAGGCTGTGTATGGCCACTAGGTTTCTAAGCTGGATATTTCCATTGTGTCAAAAATAAGATGAGGGAAACCTAGAGGTGGGTTGCTGTTTTGGTTTTTGGTTTTTTGGGGTTTATTTTGTATTGATTTAATGGATAGGTGGTCATATATACTGAAGTTTCTGTATGTCCCTGAATTTCTTACCTGTCCACCAGAAGCATCTTGAGATTTTAGGCTTTAAACCCAGACTTAAAAAGAACTTACATAAGGGAAAGATAGTCCCTTTCAACCCCAGCTGTCTCTAAAGGATTGCCGCCACAAAAGAAATTGCTAGTGCGTGAAACAGGCTGAAAGATTGCAAAACTGACAGTGAAAACAGTAGACACTTGAATAAATGCCATTGTTTCAGTTAGTAGAGATCAAGTAAATTGTGCAGCATATTGGAAAAGATACATATTAATCAAAGTGCTTTGCTTAATTAGCAGTTGCCTGCCGTATGTTTGGCACCTTAACACTGCAGGACAGTTGTGGAGCTCAGTTAAGTAAACATTAGTACCAGTTGCAAGACATTTGTTCTCATTGCATGTATAATCAGCAACAAAGCATCCTACAGTGAAAAAAAAAAAAAAAAAATTCCTGCCCTAAAAGGTGAGACAGTGCCTGAGGAGTATCCAATTTTTATTATGCTTGCATTATTATCGAGGTTTTAAATGAGCAATGATTAATGCAGTTAAAAATATTGATATTTTTTGAGTAACCTAATGCCAGTGGATCAGGAACATCTGGCTGCAAAATTTGATCACCCTTAGAAAGCATTAAATGCCCCAGGACCTTGCTCTCAGCAGTCCTTGATCTTCAGCTGATAATGCATTAGCACGATCCATCTCTGTCACATATGCATAAATACAGCCCTCTGTTTTCCCACACAGAGAGGAATATCTCACACACAAAAAACATCCTGTACAAAACAAGACTTTTGTCGTTTTGGAACAAGGACTCTAGGGTACAGCTCTACTCCAAAGAGTTATGGTTTATTGATTACATGTTTTGCTATCCCTCAATTATTACTTTCAACCTCAAGTAATAAGATTGCTTTTGAGCTTGACTCATGCCAGGGCACCACACTATTAATAAATGGAAGAGCAAATTACATCATCTTCCCCACCAAAAGACAGATGTTTTTCAGACTAAAGTCTAATATACCTACATGTATACACCAGTATATTTAAATTTGCAAGGGGCTGTGCTAAGAACTGATGGCTCAATCCTCAGCAATAATCTACAACTGAGATTGTTCCACAGAAGCAGTGTTTCCAAATTCTTCAGGACACACATCTAGGTGTCCAGTAATGGATTCATAAATTATATTTTAGAGTTATTTTCTTCAATTTTGAAGTAGGGTGCTGAGAAAACTCCATCAAGCATCATTTATAAACAATCAACAGATACTCCGTACTTGAGCTTTCATAAAATTCTAAAATTCAACTCATTAATGTATCTTTAAAATATGAGCTGTCTGGGGATAAAAGAAAGGCCTCTTTTAATTTAATTTATTTTAAAAAATGATTGCCGGGCAAAATTATATAACTCCTCTCTGCGGAGGAAGAAAGGCAGTTACCAGGAGAATCATATATGAGCCTGCTCACCTCAACAACTTTATATATGATCTGGGAAAACAGATGACTTGTAAAGATAGAAATTATTCAGGATCTCAAAATATAATCTTGAAGCAGTATTTGTGGGTCTGGGAGAAAAGACAGAGATAAAAGCAGGAGCAGATTAAATTAAATATAGAAAAGTTCATTAACACACTTGGATGAATAACATTAACATCTACAGTGACCTACTCTACTGATTAAAAAAGATATCTTGTCATCTGGAGTCCTTTGAAAATTCAAAGTTCCACGAAAGAAGGCAATTGTTTTAAAAGAATAGTTATCTCAAGTGTCAATCTGATACTGTGAAAACAATGATATGCCTAATTTTGATCAGCATATACAAAGACTACACGAAAGAACTAGAAGTGGGATGTTAAACAGCTAAAATACGAGAGTGATCTGGTGTATGGAGAACTATATAGTTTAGTTTAAAAAAATACAAAAACAAAAAAACAAAAACAAAAGCAAAACCGAAAAAAAGTATATGTTGGAAGTCAATAAAGCATTGAATGATGTGGAAAAACTAAGCCAGGAATGATTTTTGCTGTTTCTTCTGAGACAAGAACATGTAAATGATCAATGAAATCATCACACAGCAAGTTTAAAGCAAATTAATAGAATTTATTTCCCATCAAAAAAAAAAGGGTAACTGCAATGCAGACTCCTGTGGAATGTGGAGGCCAAACATAAAAATGAGTTTAAAAAGGAACTGACTAATCCTCAAAAGAGGAAGTAATCAGTAATTTTAAAATCAGGTACTCCAGACACACCCCACAATTCAAGAGAGTATTTTCTTATTATGAGAACTATATAGGAAATGTCTCACAGATTTTTTTTTTCTTTTTTTTCCTTTTGCCATGTCACAGATTTCCTAATCTACAGCTACCCAGGCTGTTGAATGAAAGAAACTCTGCTCTTTGGAGATAAAGACAGCTTTATACATTGCAAAAGTATATATATTTTTTCTCCCCTGTCCAGCTGAGGAGGGAAGTGATACAGCAGCTTTGGTGGGCACCTGGCATCCAGCCTTGTTCAACTCATCACAGCTTACAACAGCAGAATCACTGTCCCATGCTCTTGGATGACTTAATCCAGTAGAGCAATTTTAGGCATTTGAGTAGAAGCTCAGGTATACCCTGATTTGGATCTGGTTTGCACACACGCTCAAATTCACATAATCCTAAAAACACAGGAGGATTCTTATATATGTAAAATTTATCGGGGCAGACAAAAGTGGGGCATAAATTCTAGGGTCCCCAATAAAAATCCAGGTGGAACACTTCTGAAATGGGTGCTGCTATGGGTAGAATGAGCAACCCAACCCTTCTCAGCTGTCTACCTACTGTTACATGAGATGCTTCCCACAAACTTGAAAAGTAGGATCATTTGCATCTAGAAGTAAAAGGAATTGCGAGACCAAAAATTGGCACTTTTAAAGGCAATCTTTTGTGGATATGGAGGTACTTAGGGAAAAGGCAGGATCTGCATGGTGCAGTCCATCAGGAATAACCAATAAGCACCAGTGTATCCACAAGCTTTTTACTGTCCTACTTATATAGCTACATTTCTATTTTTGATGTACACACCCAAACTGCAAAAAACCCTTGCCATTGCCAACATTTCTAGGTTCAGAACAGGAATGAGACATAGCTTTAGCAAAAAGCATCAACCACACCTTAAAAAAAACCAAAAAAACCCCACAGGAAATAGATGAGTGAGGGAAAAAATCTGATAGGTTTGAAATTGAAGATAGAACAGTAGCAAGAAAATATGTAAGTTGGGCTGCATGAATAGGCAGCAATATGTTTGTTGACTGAGATACTTCCCCTGTGTCTCTACCAACTTACAGCAAGCAACTGGTTCTGCAGCTGTGTCAGTAGAACTGCTCTTTGTCAGTACATCAACAATTTACAGCTCTTCCACTCATGTACATATATGTAACATCAGCCAGGCCTAAGCCAAACTCTCTATTAGCGTGATGATGGAGGTGGAATTGTGGATTTCTGGAGAAATGGAGAGCTAGGAAAAAAGTCACAATTATTGATTATAGTAGCATATGCTCAAGAAAAAGCATATAGGAGTTTTAAAATCTCTTTACCTTCCCTTTAAGGTGAAAGTCAAACAGGTGTATAATCCCGGCAGGTTTCCAGATTCATCTTAAAGTCTGATGTGTTGCTCACTCTGTTAAAAATGGCCATGACAACACAACAATGAGCACTGAAGATGTGCTTTGGGCACCTGCAGGTGTTCAGTAAGTCATCTGGAGACCTCCATGACTTGACAGATACCTCATTGAATCAAAACAGCGGATACTCACAGACACCTTGGAAACCCCTTGCTAGAAATTTCATTTATTTAGCTATTTATGTAAGGTTGGAGATACAGCTGGTATTTGTTGCCATTGCCTACATTTTGAATGAATTTGCCTGGCCTAGACACACACACTGTTGTTTCCAGCTAACATGTCACTTGAAATTTATTTCCATTAGTGCAATTCTCAACCCGGAAACCGTTGATTAGTGTATTCAAGCAGTGTGCACAATATATTATTTTCTCTTTCACAGGGTAATGGATAAGAACATTGGAAAGTTTTGGTTCAATCCCTAAACTTCCCAATTAGCCAGCTTTGTTCCTCTTATTCTCACTTCTTCCTCAGTCAGGTAATATTATATCCAATTGATCTCTCTCCTTAAGCATATGCCACCTTTAAGGTGGCAGGGATATAAAATTAAGATGAAATCCTCACAATTACTGAGCAGCTGGATTAAAATTTCATTGCACATGAATTGCACAGTTCATGAAATGCACTTCTGTAATAATTCTCCCTCAATGCAATGAGGTGGTAGATTCAGCTGAAAATATTTTACTAGGAGAGTCTTATGTTGGAACGCTGACTCTGCAGTATCTAGGTGCTCTACAGCACAAAGCTGACTCCATAAAAACCTATGATATAAATAAGACAAATGATTTCCATATGCCTTACATTTCCACAACCCCCTTGACTGTGGAGCTAATCAGCTTTGTCATTGAGCTTAATAAGCTCTCCAGTTACCAAGCTCCCATCTGAGCATACTCTGGGAAAGACAAAAATTTCCTCCCAGTTTCCTATCTGTGGACTAGGAACTCCTGTGGTGAAACTCTGGGATGATAACAACTCAGAAGAAATCAATAGTAACCTGAAAGGTTAGTGATGTTAACAGTTAACAGCAATGAAATTTGCTGTATATAAATGGACACTCAGGGAAGTGCAAGGAAGCAACAGTGTTTCTGGGAGTTACTGAGAATAGCTGGGTTCAGTAAAGGAGAAAATAATAGAAAATCCTGATTACTCTCAGTTTGCTAAGACTTTTGCTATTGATCTTAGGAATGACAAGCTTTGATTGATTTCTTTTGTGGTGGGAAAACTTACAGGGCATACGTGTGCAGCGCATCTGCTTTGAAAGTAATTCTCCACATATCCATAGATGGTAACCTTTGTAGGACCTAAACCTTGATTAATGACTAAGGGGCCAAGGAAGGAGAAAGTTCAACATCCTCCTCCTCATACAATAGTTTTCACTGTGATTGGTGACTTATATTTACCTAGAGTATCATTAGAGAAATTATTTTGGCAGGTTTTCTTTTCCTCTTGCTACACTGATTGCTTTTATAGTTTTTTCTTTCATGTGTCCTTCTTTTCAAAAGGTAAGTAAAAACAGAGAATTATATCACTTTAGAAGGATCATCTAATTGTCATGTCATTCTAGGAAAGCAGGTTGGTGTATCAGAGAGAGGGAGCTGGGATTGTTTAACCTGGGGGCTCACAGGGCATCTTACCAGTATGTATAAATACCTGATGGTGGATAGTAAAAAGATGAAACCAGACTCTCCTCCATGGTGCCCTTGACAGGACAAGAGCCTCTGAGCATAAATTGAAAAAAAGTTGGAAAAAACCCACCAAGAAATAACATTTAAATGCAAGAATAAAAATTTATCTACTGTGAGTACAACTGAGCAATGGAACAGGTTGCCAAAGGAGTTGTGGAATGTCCATGCTTTGAGGTATGAAAAACTCAACTGGACACAGTTCTGAGCAACCTGGCTTTCAGCATATGAGGTCAACTAGAATATGGGGCGTTTCAATCTTTATTCTATGTCACTGAATCTGTGTAATAATGTACATTGTTCTTTGAATGTCCATTAGTTTACCTTTAACTCAGGTGAAAAATTCTTATATGGTCTGCCCGAAAAGGCCCAAACTCCTTATAAGCAGAGAAAGAAGTTGTAGAGTGAAAAAGAGAGAACACTTCCTACACTCTATTGGTAGCTCAGATCAGATTGAAATTTGAGTACATTAATTCCTTGTAAACACATTTTGAGTATTTATACTGCTACAGGAATGAGTGCTCCAGAAATAAATACGACATTTACAATTACTTAAACTCCTTGCAGTGCAGGATTAAAATAGTCCAAATCCCAGTCCAGGAGGTTGTATAAGATCTGAAACTGTGTAGAGTAACACCCAATTTACAGCTAAATTAAAGCACAAGATTTTATCCAAATTGCACCTTAAAAGCTGTGAGAACAATGCAAGTGTTTCAATTATAACTCACATGGGTCTATTAATTGTTTCTGTAAGTACAACATGCTTATATAAAGTCTAGTCTGAGACGTTCAATTAGATACAGAATAAAGAGACAGATTGCCTTCAAGAACTCGATTTATTTGGTTCTGATAAGTTTTTTCTATTAAGAAAAGTATTTTCTACCCTCTGATTTTTGGCACTCACTTTTTACTTACATTGTGTTTTTATACTCTTCCTGCAATTTCATTGCTATATACAGTGTGGGAATAAAGAGCTCCCTAAAGCACAGAACTTGCTTTATACCCCATTAACTATCTCACTTCCACTTTAAGTTTTATCAAAAGTCAGAAGAAAAGAAATCCAACTTTCCAATGAGCAACTTCTCCAAAAAACCAAAACACACAAGTTCACAAAACCTTTTTTTATGAAATTTCAAGCATGAGAGCATTTTGAAAATTAGCTGTGAAGTCAATTTCCACATCATTTTTCCTTCGGTCTATGAGCAACATGCACACTATGCCTTGCTCACTGTGAGTGATCATCACATGGCATGAGTGTTGAACATATGGCCCAAAGGATCCCAGTCACCCCCAATCAAACTCTGACCTGACTGAAGTTAAACTCAAGAGATACCCACACCAATTTCACCTAAGTCCATGATCTTGGAGAAATAAGGTGGAAGTACCAAGGGCAAGTTAGAAGCCATGGAAAGCAAACAGAAGTGGGTTGCCTTTCTACTGACCCAGGCACACACCAACAGCAAAGGAATGGTCCAGCTGCTTTCTCATCTCATGTCCAGTGCCAGACAATAGAAAATAAAAAGCCATAGTTCCTCACTAAAGAGATCCCAGTGGGACTTCCTGAAAAGGCAGATGACATCTCTGGGCCTGAGGTATGAAAGGGCCCCAAGGTATAAAAGTGAATACACTGCTCCCTGATGCAGCATGTCCATACCTGACAAATGGAGCCAGCCACTGGTGTTTAATTATTATGTACTGAATGAGCAATATCAAAATACTTGTTTGTTTAGTATCAGTGAAGATTGAAGTGTCACTTTTAAAAAAATTCCTCAATTACATTATTTTGACATTTTTCTCTTGATAAATCAGATTAACACCACCTAAGTACATCTTTCAGAAGAAGCAAAGATCAGTGTTTTAAACAGATAAAAACTGGGATCCTAAAATGCTTGCTTCTTTATAATAAGAAGGCATTAAATCAAATGAGCTTTAATTTGAGATAATTTTATGTTCATGAATTCTAATATAGCTCTTCACCTTTAAAAAGTAAGGAGATTTTAATAGATGTTTAGATATTGATTTAAAGGTTTAATTTTAGCAAGTCAGTTTTCAGGTTTTGTCCGTTTTCACTTGTTCTCTATAGCTTGCAATAAACATATCAAGGAAATGCAATTACTTACACACAGTAGAGGTAAAGTAACACAGCAGCACAATTACAGTCTTTTCCAGCTAATACAGTCTTTTCATGTTAATAATTTATATACAAGAGAATCTTTGAGTTGTCATAGTATCATGCATAATGGATTTAAAGATGGGCTTATATGAAGTTTAGCCTGTAAAAGAAAAAAAAAAATCTAAGAGACTACAGAAACACAATCTGAGAGATTAGGAGAAATCCTGCAAAAAAATCTTTAGACCTGCACAATTATCAGGATGTGAAGAAAAAAGAGGTCAGATAAATATATGGAAATATTACTATATAAAAGGTTTAATACAAATATAGGAAGATCAAATGCAAGGAGCTAAAAGATGCCTGACTAATGAAAACAAATCAAAGAAGGCTGAAAACAGTTGAGAAAGAGAGATGAGAAAGATCTTTTCTTTTTTTTTTTTTTTTTTTTCAGAATGAAGAGCACCACCAAAAGCTATTATCTGGAGATTTGTTCTGAGGATGCCCTTGTTCAAATTCCTAAGAATAAATTTGATTGATCTGGAAGGCAAAAATAAAACCTCCATTGACTCTTCAAGAATTTAATAGGGTAAATTAAAAAAAACTTTTTTTCCTTTGATAGTTGAGTATGTAAAATAGTCTGCCTAACAAACAAGAGTATTGCAGAAATGAACCTGCTGTTCGGAAAGTTAAAAATAACTTTTTGCTTTGTGTGAACTACTCTGAACTGCAAAAGAAATAACATCCATTTATTAGAAAACAATAATAAAAAATTACCTCTCAAATATTTCAGGAAAATTCTTCACATGCTGATTACAAAAGACAATAATTAGAAATGTTGGTGCTAAAAATACTAATGCAGAACATGAAATAATATCTCATTACTAAATTGTCAGGCAGTTGCCTGGAGAGAAGCTTAAAAAAATGCAAAAGTAAATCCATTATTTTCAATGAATATATTATCTTCTTTAAACTAGTCTTGAAAACTTTGCTAAAGCCAACTGCAGCTACAGATAGATTGATTTCTTACTAATAATTGTGCTACCCTACTTAACCCACAAGGACAGGGAGATCTAATGCTGTCTTGCATTCATGCATTTATCATTTGTTCCATATCAAACCTGTTAATGAAGCAGTAAGGTGTATTTCCTATTCAGATGACTTAATTAAAGAAGTGATCAGGGGTGTTAAGTGTACAGTTGGATGGTTTGTATTTTTGCACTATAATCATTGACATTCCATTAATGCATGAGATTTCAAGAAATCCCAGTGGAAATCACATTGTCTTCATCCAAAACATTTTCTTTTGGACCATGACCTGAAGAACACATTCTTACTAATTATTCTGATTTTATCCCAGGTTTCTCTTTTCTTTTCTTTCCTATGGAACATCTGAGTTACAATACTTTATACTTTTCAGGCACAGATTTTAATCACTAATTATGCAAAATACAGACCTCAGCATCTACTGTCTGAACAAAGATGATAAAAATTGTCCTAAAAGCAACATTGAGAGTCAACAGTAAGATCTGTTGATTGAGCCTCAATGATTTAAGCACAGCTGATTATTTTAAACCTAATTTTATCAATCAGACCCACTGCCATCATGCATATAGTGTCATCACATAGAAATATTTACCAAATTGTAGCATTAGCATAACTTTAGAAAGGGACATACAAGTGTAGAAAACGCTTGTCAGCTCAGAGAGAAAACCCTTTTCAACCCTCAAATGTATTTTATTTTACTGTCAGTGGGGTTTTTTTTCTGTAATAGGTGTTATCTCATACAAGAACTTTGCAGCTGATACTTCTAGAAATACCTTGTCCATTGACAGACAGAACTGGCTGTACTCCAAACAGCTACATGTTGCAGCTGAGATGGAAATCCATAGCCAGAAACAGATTGTGTGAGCAGAAAAACACTTGGACAGGCACTCAGAAAGTTGTCACATAAATGGGCATCTGTGGAGAAGCAGAGAAACCCTGAAAAAGAAAGAAGTTACTTCTGTTCTGGTCTGAAAACAGCTTTAATAATGGCAAAAAAAAGGATAAAAAAAGCTAAAGAATTTCACTTTCAGTGTGAAGCATGAGAGAATCTTTTAATCAAAAAAGGATATTACAGAGATGTGGCAATTTATATTTTGTCTAATTACTCATTTATTAGTTACACAACTAGCCATGAGAAACCTAAGATAGGAATTTATGTTTAAGATACTTTGAAGGCAGGAATTTTTTTTCATGAATAAGAAATCCCTGGTCCCAGCAATATTATAACACTATTTTGAAACATACTAAATAAAATCAGTCACCATTATACCATTAAGTGGTATGCTCAGACTTGACATTAACATTTTGCACAGCTTTTCAGCTTTCATTTTCCCAGAAACACTGAATCTTTCATCATGACATAGAATGTTTTCCATTCATATCAGTGACAGCAGCCTATTTGAGCATAATTTTCCTAAATTACATGTTTTCAAGAGGACAACTAGTAATCAGGTAGAAGATAAGGGGTTTAAACTCAAAAAATTGTTGTTATTTACATTATACAGCTATTAAAAGTCAGCATACCTAGACAGAAATATATGTTATAAAAAGCAGAAAAGCTTTGTTCACTTCTCATATTTTTATGATGACAGATGGAGTGTGAATCCTTTGTATTTTGGCCAGCTCTTCTTCAAAGCCTTCACTATAATGATCTTGAATGGATTCATGCATCATATAAAGGACACCATGCTGCTATTTTTACTGTTCAAAATACACCTATTAAAAAAAATTTAATAATAACTGGAGGGGTGTTCTAATTTTCATTGCTTTCTCTCAAATTTCTTTGCTGATTTTCCCTTTTCCTATATCTTTTTCTGTTCATTATCCTAATTTTTCAAAAGCTGCTAATATTTCTAATCACCAGTCTCTCCTTCCTCCACTTTTTCTCAGTTCTTGTTCTAATTCCTCAGGTTATCACCCTTGCCATTCACTAACACTCACTCCATTCCAAACATTTTGTCACAACGTCTCAATTTTCCCAGTTTTCACAACTAAGTCATATTTCCCTCTGCTCACTCCTCTCACCTTTCTTAATCTGTCCCTGCTCTGTCTATAGTTCTCTCTCTCCTATGTATTCAGAAATTGATCCCAAAATAACTGACCCTCAGGAGAGTTCTCTGCTTACAGAACAGAAAGAAATGAGGAAATGAAGAATCTGAAGTGGAACGTTGGCTGCTGAAGCTGTGGTCAAACCTGGCATTGAAAATCACCTCTTTGAGTCCTGGTCATCTTGAGCACTAAAACCATATATTTACTGCCTTTCCCCTTCCTTTCTCTCCCATTTTCTGCCTTCGTCTTTTCTCTTCACATGTTCAAAAAACAGAACTCCAACCCCATCTTACATGATTATCAAGAGCTGATTATGCAAAGTATTAGTATTAGCATGATTCCTTTCTCACCTGAAGGCATGCAGGACTGGAAGACCTTGTTACATCCTGTGATTGAGAATTGCATTTCCTTTATTGCCAGTATTGTGGAAACTCCTTTGAACCCAGGTCACTGCTCTACCCAAACCTTATTTTGAGATTAAGGAGATTTTTGGTTTGATTTTACATTGCCTAAAGTTTATAGAAACTTTGCAACATGTTAAAGCTAACATTTAATTTTAAAATAATCACTTAATAAAACTCAGCATTCGGCTCCTGAGGGATATTGTTCAATCACAGTCCTAAACTGTCTTCTAGCCCAGTTAAAGAAGTGGCCAAAGGGCAGGGTCTGTAAGGTCCATACACTTCTCTCAGATCTTCTGGTGACATAAAATTACAACACATAAGAGTGACTGATTGCACTAATAACAATGCTTTTCTGCTTCATTTGCCTCTATTTTACTTTACAAAGAGGGACTAAATAATTCCAAATTTGCAGTAATTTGAGAAAACCAAGCTAGGGATAATCCACTTGCTTTTTTACTTTGCCCGCAGACAATTTGTAAGTCTTCCAGGAACACAACTCTAAGCATAACTTCAGAGTAAGTAGGAGCATTACTTCAGCTGGGGAGAGTTTATAATATTATGGTAGGTCCTGGCATTAAGAATTAGAAACAAAGGTCAGCAAAACATATGCATGTGTTGGTGGTTGTTACTGTTTTCCTTTTTAAGAACAAGCATGCAGAATTCTGCTAGCCACAGAAGTGCCTGAAATGTAAGAAAACTCAGATCTCCATTTTGTAGCTTTTTGTTCTATTTTGCCTTTCCAGGGGGTATTCAGCAATTAGACAGGGATATAACACTGGAGACAGAAGGCTTTATTTCTTATACTTCAACCTTAAGCAGATGTAGCCAATTCAAAGAGCAATAACAACAATAACAAAAATACCAAAAAATACCAAACCCCCTTCATACTTCTAAGGCCTCAAATAATAATAGATTGTACCTCAGGCTTAAGACTTCATCTTAAACCCATAGTCTCCCAGCTTTTTAAGGCAGAATCAGCTTGAATGCATCTGGCAACACAGGCAGAGCAAATTTGATTCTGTCCACAAATCCCTGTGCAGAGATGCCTTTGGACATCCCCATAGGAGTAATCAGGAGCAGTTTGACCTTGTGAGTCCTAATTCATCCCTTAGTCATTATCTGATTTGTCACTCAGGGGTTTCTGCCAGGTTGTTCCCAAAATCCTTGTGCATTTGGAAGCCTGGCAGTAAGTGAGAAAAATTTCCTAGACAATGCTTGAATTTCTCAACCACTGAATATGCATTGCTTAAGGACCAAACCCACTAGTGCCCAGAGTTCCATCTATTTCTCAAACACAATCAAATAACTTCAGACAGGCCTCTGACTGAAAAAGCTGAAGCTATACTTTTCCAAATAACATTTTGGTAGCTTCATACACAGCAGCTTCCATGATTATTGTCCTGGTTTAGGACAAATTAGGAGGAAAATCTCCACGAGGAGACAAACCTCCACTACCCCTTCCCCCCAACCCCGGGTTCGGGAAGGAACTCCTTGGAGGAAAAGTGGAAAAAAACTGTTTATTAACAAATAACAAAAGGAAAAGAACA
>VZUI01029356.1:0-23759 GCA_013401135.1 Cettia cetti | reverse complement strand
TACCACCCCAACAGGGTGTCAGGTTGTATTCTGACTCTGTCAGTATTTTCTACTATTGAATTTATTTTATTTTACTTTATTTTACTTGAGGTTTTTTTTTTTTTTTTTTTGTGGGGTTTTTGTTTTTTGTTTTTTGGTTTTTTTTTCTTATTAAATTGTATTTCTGACTTGGAGTCTCTCACTGGTTTTGCTTTCAAGCCAGCACATCCTTATCCTCTCAACTCCCAGCAACACCCTGCTGGTAAACCTTGCAGCCTGGCCTGACACCCCTGGTACTTCCATTTTTTTGAGAGTAGAAGAATAACCCCCTTCAAACTGACAACACACACCAGCCAGGGAGAGGGGAGAAGTGCTGCTGTCTGAGTTCTTTTCACACATGCCAAGCTTAAAGCAGCCCCAGCAACCCAAGCTGGAGGTGTGGATGTGTACTCAGTCCCATGAGAATTTTCCCTCTGAATGGCTCCAGAGTCTATGTAGCTACAGGCAAAGCAGCACGTATTTCTGCTGCACAGACACTATTTCTGACAGGATCATGACAGCATTTATTGGGCTTTCAAAAGGACGCATTTCAAAGCCAAAATGGGTCAGACCTGGTACACACCTCTCCAACGTAATGAAACCCCTGCAGTGTTATTACACTTAGGAATTTTGACAGAGTGGTAATTTGGGATGAACTGGATTCATTTTGAGAGAGCAGTCAGATAGAATTATTTTGGGTAAAAGACTCCAGTCGTCACAGTAATTAAGGGAGGGAAAAGTAGAAGAGGGTGGTATTCTGAAGGGGCATGAAATGCTATCTGTCTCTCTCCACCCTGAAATGCACTCTACATGGGCTGATATTCCTGTTGATGTCTAGTGCTAAATGATATGATTCAGGCAAAATGATTCAAACAAAATCTGAGAAGTAACTTGTAGGACCTGAATGTCCCATCTTCAACAGGACTCAAAGGTCCTAGAAAATGTCCAGTGTGGTTCCAAATTAATAATATTTTGCCTTCTGCAGCTTTGAAATTCACTCTTGGACAGTTTCTCTCCCTCCAGCATGAAAAATCAAATTGCTCCTAGTGCCCAGGACATCCATCCTTATGTGGATAAGACCACATCTGCCCAGAGCAGAAAGGATTCAGGTACAATTGCCAGTGTCTTACAGGGAAGATGCCATCAGCACAATCCCTTCACTCTGAAGACATTTTTCTGCTGCTGAAATCCTCACAGTTGTGCTGAGCAGCCTGTTTTTGCTGGCACATCCTGGGCAGCACCCCACAGAAGGCAAGCACCCAGCACTGGCATGTCAGGACTGTGATGATATGGCTTTTCAAAGCTAAGTTTGATGCTAAAATTTTGCCAGATCCTGTATCCTGAATGGTGCCAACAATGAAAAAGCATGAGTGAAGAAACTAACTAGCATGAGTGAAAGAACTAATAGACCTATTATAAATATAGCTAATAAATACCTGTTATAAACTTCCAGACACAAACTGGGGTTGTTGTTAATGGTTGTTCCCCAAGGAGAGAAATAAGGAGTACAGGAAAAGCATCCCAGGGAAATTATTCTATCACAGTCAATCTTCACATCAAATTTAAATCAGGCTGATAGAGTTAATTTTGGAGTACCTTTGTTTAACTTTCAGGTGAGACCTGTCTTAAGGGATTTTTATTATAGGATACAGTGCTATTAACACTGCAGATGTTTTGCAAAGCCCAGATCAGCACCCTCTGCAAGGACATTAGCTGGGAGAAAATTTCACCACCATATAAAATAAACATCAACTTCAGGTTAACCATGTAGAGCTTCAGTAAAAAGATATGGAGAAAAGTATTTCTTGTGCTTGGTATTAACAGATTCCCTGCAGCCCTCATCACCTTTTCTCCCTTACTTTTCTCCTTTAGAAATGGATTGCAAATTTCTACACCCTATTTCCTAAAAGAAAGTGATAGGTGTATGCCATGGGATGAAAAAAAAGGAGAGGTGATAATAAAAGAGCTTAATTTTTATAGACTCCACAAGAGGTTCTTACTCCATCAATTCTGAGTTTAAACAACATGAAAATGGGTCCAACCCAGGAGTAAATCCCCTCAGAGTGCAGCCTTTTGAGTCAATTTTTCATCTTAGCCTTTCTAGCTGGAGACATCCCACATAAATAAACATGTGCAAGTTATTGCCAGCATGCTCTGCTTTATTAATTTTGTGTAGAGCAAGCTGGCTTTTGGGGAGGTTAATTTCCTGAACTGAGAAGAAAATGGCACTTCACCAATTTGAAAATAAATAATTGTGTGGATACCTCAGTTCATTATTTTTAACTCTGCAGAGTCTTTGCAGACTCCAGCAGCATGCTGACAGCTTAGAAAAACTGAGCTATTTTCATTAACCAGTTTCTCTGCGTGGAGTGTATTATACCAGGTTACATAGAAATTAATGGCTGTTTAAAAACAGCAGCACCTTTTCTAGGTCCTTATAAACAGAGCTCAAATAATCCTGGGAATGTCAGTTCCAAAGATGCAGCTACAGCTGGAGTTAAAAACACAGTAATACCATATTGCTTTAGAGAAAATATTCTTAAACTCTGGCAACAAGAGACCCTGGACCTCATGGATATCACATTTTTGCTGCCTCTGTTGTTCTTTAACCTTAAAACCCCTTAGGAATGAGAAGCAGTGACTCGAGTCCTAAGCTTTTCCTTTGAGCTACCTGTGAATCTGGAACCAGAACACACAGCCCAAAGTGCAGGTTTTGTTAGAAGTAATGAGAAAATGACACGAGTCCTTATAGTATCAGGAATCCTGGTGCAAACCTGTCTGTTGATTTAAAGGCATATGGAAGCTACAGGGCTTTGACAGTATCACTTGACTGTGGCTATTTCAGAATCCAGACAGAAACAGATGGTAGCATTTCCGAGGTTTTGAAACATATGCTGGGAAACGTAATTTTTAAGTATATTTATTAACAGTGGGGTTAATTTCACTGGAATTCCTAATGATACTATTGGTACATTTTTTAGAAAACTAGTGGTATAAAAACTTAGACTTGTGCAAATCTATGACTCCAGAATTGTTTGCCTAGACTAAAAGTTTGATAGGAATTCCAAATAACACTCCTTTCAATCTGCATTTCTGTCTACCCCAGAACAGACAAGATTAGAGAAATAATGTAGGTTTGAAACCGCTTAAAATTGATGTGTCATTTTGAGTTTGCAGTGATCTTTTCATCATCTTAACTAGTGCCAGGTGATAGTCAAAATTACATTAATTTATCTGTCTTATCAAAATGTTTAACATAGATAATTGATGAAAGAGAAAATATTATCTGGCTGACATGATGCAAAAATGTCATTCTGTTCTTCTCTGTACAGATGGTTTTTCACTTCCCACAGTGTTTCTCTGTGGAAAATCTGTTGTGTTCTTGGTATTTAATTTGCCTTTTTGATGCAGTTTTCTCAATTAAATCTCATGCAAATGATGCAGTCATTTATATTCAGAGGATCAGGCTTCCTGCTCTTATTGGATAAACTTTAATGTAATCCACAGGGTTCAGATTTACTGCATGATATTCATTAATTTTAAATTTAGATAAATGTTTCTTTGGTGGAGATCAAAAGGTAAATGTGGTCCCCAGATCTGAAGCCCACAGGGAGGGTACATACTGGATGACTTGCTTGGATTTTACTGAGCCAGGAAGAATCCAGGTGAGAGAAGGTGGGAGAAGTGGATCAAATAATTAATTGCTCTGTACAACAGGTATTGCCACAGCATTGGCTCCACTTTCTCAGCTGCCATGAGCCAGCTCTGCTCTCTGACCACTCATTAAGGGGAGGCCAGGCACAGTTATGTTTTCCTGACAAGGACATTTTTATCTAAAGCATGACTTGAAGCGAGGGCATAGAAGGGGGATTTTTACCTGCTGATGCAGTACATTTGCTGGGTATGAAAATGGTGTGAAAAAGACAAGTAATTTTGTGATAAAACCTTCATTTTCCACCTTGCAGCTTTTATCTGAATAATTCTGTAACTCCCTCTCCCCCTCCAGGAACTCTCTTCATTCAGGGAAGAACAGGGACTAACCAGCAGGCACAGCATAATGCGCCTGTAGAAACTTAAACCTGGTGCCTGACCTTGCAACCTGAACAATTGTTTTTAACTCCTTTCTATTTGAAACAAAATTGTCCATGCAACTGCTGTCAGCAGCTAAAGAGAAGCATGAAAGCTGACAATACATCCTGTACAAAAGCAATGAGTCAGTTTAATCTTTGTATTCCCTTGATCAGGCTTTAGATGCCAGGGATTCAGTCCCTATGTCATTCACAGACCACAGGAAAGGCCTTTGTTAAACTCCCGGTCTGGTCCATAAGACCAAATGATTTTCTTCTATTTCTCTATAAACCAAGGGAATCTCTGCCAGCTGCCATAGTGCCTGTGATTTCCACAGCCACAATGAGGACCAGCAGGGCTGGTTCCATCCTCATTAGGATCCTGTATGGGGATGACACAGCAGGTTAAATATCACACTCCTGATTTCAAGTTGTACCTTAACCCGCTTCTGTGCCATATGAAACATAAAATTCAGTGTAAGGATGGGAAAGGGGAAGGTGTCTCTCTCTGTTCATTTTGAGAACATTTGCAAAATGCCAAGCTCCCCCTTTGCCCCTCAAGTACAATGAATTGAAAGAAGATCATCCTAAAAGACATCTTGTAATTTGTTTTATCTATTTACAGAAGGATTGTTTTTCTCTCTGACTTTGAGTTATTCATAAGATATTCATTTACATGGCTATCTGCATATAAATATTACCACTGGAGAGCAGCGCAGTGGAGAGTGAATATGGATTTCTGAGCCTTATCATTGTATGTCTTTCATATCAGGTGCTCATTTAGACAGAATTCATTGTATATTATTCTCCTGTGACAACATTAACCGGCCTCCAACTTTCTAGTGCTTGTTATCATTTCCAGAGTGTAAAAATCTCAAGGACTTAAAAGGACAGACAGGAAAGTTTGCAGAACATTTAATTAATTTGTGGGAAATTCTACTTACTGTAAGTGTCATGTCTTTGCTGTGAGGACTGAGAACATCTGCCAAATATAATACCACTTTCTTCCCTCACAGTCTGGCTCTTCTTCTGTTTGACATTGAGGGACTCACCCTTAACTCACACTGCCTCAGCCTGAAGAGGCAACTTTGTGTATAAACCTAAAGCTTAAATTTCAATTTGTATTGGAATGTCAGTCATCAGATAAATCCAGACCCTGAGGAAAGTGAATAATAAATAGCTGTGTGGGCCAAGAGAGAATAGAAAGTGCCAGCAATAACTCCTTTTAATCTATCCCCAGTCCTATAATGCTCTGGCTGTTATTTCTAGTGGACTTTCCTGTTCCTTGTAGTCAGAGTGACAGCAAATCAGACTCAGAGGTAGTAATGGCTGAATCTTTCATCTGCCTGAGGGGATGAACGATTTTTTTGTCTCAGAAAAGCATTCAAATGTATGGGTGACACTTGTCCAAATGATATAATAAGCTCTGGGGTTTGTCAAACTGATGTGGTGATACCATAGTACCTCTCCTGGGCTGACTCATCATCTCCCGTTCACATTTCAATCCTCTGTTTGGGTCCCCAAAGACAAATGAAATCTAAAAGTACAGTAGGTGGTTGGAAGTTATAACCATTGCCTTGATAATGATATACACATATCACCCGTTCATTTGGATAACACCAGCCTAATTTATGCAGCAAACCATTTGAAAAGCATATGCAGCTAACTACAAACAGTATTGCGCCATGCAAATTCAGAGAAAAATACCAGAACACAGCCCTCCAAAATAGCTACGGGAGGATCCAGAGAGATCTGGCCACCTTTGCTGTATTTAATAACATCATTTTCCACAGGTTGCCCTGGGACACTTGGACCCTACCACAAATAATGTGAACTCAAAGGTCTATATTTGGATGGGGATTGAGGAACGCAGCATCAGTGTAGAATCATTGCCAATGCCACTGGAAATTGTTCGATGAAGTCTCTTGCAACCCATTTTTTCCTGTTGCAGAGCACATTATAACATCGCAATTTTCTGTTCAATTTCCTTAAAATAAGTGAATTGCACCATTCTTAGCAATTCTGTTCATGCCTCAGCACTGCCCTGCTCCTCTGTGCTCTGTTAGGTTTGAGCCTAAGAGAGCTGTTATTTTAAGAAAAATTTTATTACAAAAACACCCCTGGACTGATAATGTTCTTTTATTAATTTTATGGAACTCAGAGATTTTTACCTATGATTTGTTGATTAAATGTGATAAGCAAGTTGAACTATAACATCTCCTTTAGAATTCATTGCAATAAGAACAATGCAAATATGTGCTTAAGGTTTCCAGCCAGTGAATTACAGGTGTGATAGGCTGTAATGTCTTCTTTAAAGTGATAAAGAGAGTGAGAAAATTAGCAGGAGTTGTGAACTTTAAAAAAAGAGCAGCTATATCACTGTCACAGCAGAGTTAATTCCACAACAAGGAAGGTGCCCTGGATTCTTTTTAATTTTCTCTGCTCTTTCCAGTGCTCTTTTAAAAAAAGGAAAATAATTTCACCATCTCTTTTGGCATGGCCTCCCTGTCTCTGCTGACATTAGAGAGACCTTATGGATGAAGCTCAGAGTTTGTGCCTCATTTTCCAAATCTTAACACTGAAGTGTTCATCTGCAGTAAGACCATAAAAATCCCAATGCTTGAGACAGACCTCAGACATGTTTTCAGTTCAAAAATATCAATTTAGACTTTGATCCAGTAACTTCAGAAAAAAAATGAACTGTCTCAGAGATAAAACCCATGTATTTCGTACAGCATCCAGGGTCTGCAGAGGAAGACACAAATAAGCTCATCCAACTAGAACACCATAATAATTTCCCCACACTATACCTTCCAAGTTTCTTCTGTTAGCAATAGCTATATTACCAGAAATAAAGCTTTAACTGTTTTCCAGCTCTCTGATTCCCCTAATTTTATATAGCACCACTGAGTTTTCCAAAATCCAAGGAAAAGGTATATTTTTTATAAAATACATTAAGTTTTAAATGTGGGGGAATTAGACAATAAAAAAACACTTCTGGGCTTGTTCTCCCCATAAGAGACTTACTCTAGAGCAACTCACCTTTAAGTAACACTTGTACAATAAATCTCAGGACAAGATAGAAATGCCACAAAGAGGTAAAAATACCAGAAATAGGAAAACACACCAGGGTCAGTCTTCCCTCAAACACTACCACAGGAAGCTTTTAACAAATTTGAGCCGCTGCGAGAGGGAGGTGGAAGCAGATTTGAATATGGGATATGGGGTTATAATTGTTAATGTTATTAAAGCTTATGTTTGCCAGAAAGCCCTGTAGGAAGGCACAGCTGCAGGCTGGGCAGAGGTCAGCTGGGGGATGAGAGGCGGTTTTGGGGTGAGACAATGGACAGCATGTGAGCAGGAAACTGATTGGGTGGCGAGATGCATGGCAGCATGTGAGCAGGAAACTGATTGGGTGGCGAGATGCATGGCAGCATGTGAGCAGGAAGCTGATTGGGTGATGAGACACATGGACAGCCTGTGACCAGGAAGCTGATTGGGTGGTGAGAGGAGTGAACAGCAGCACTGCAGCTCAGCAGCCAATGGGTGCACTTATTCTGTTAAGTTTTGGTTATGTCAGGGGGATGCTAAGGGTATCTAAGAAAGGTGTTTTCTACAATAGAGATTTCCTTCACATGCACAAGGGTGTCCCTGTCTTTTGGAAGGGGACTCAATGCAGGGCAAGTCCCTTTAACAGACTGAGAATAGCAGGAGCTCTTTAATTACAATCCTTCATGAGCAACTCTGAAAAGCAGTGATTACCTGACTTCTCTGAATAAACTCAGTATAATTGATGAATGTTCAAGCTTTAATTATGGGCAAAATCACAGCAAATGAATTCCAGACAATGGAGTGTATTTTTGGCATGTTTTCAGAACAATCAGCTCACTTTTATTACAGTTATTCCCTCTGTTATTTTGGACAGTTTGAATTCACAGCCATCAGTTTCAACTCAGTTCAGATATTGGCTAAAAGAATGAAGAATCTGAGGTCTGAGGCACAAGGCTGTAACACCAGAATATCTGTATGCAACTGAGCACTTCCATCTGCTCACATATGACTTGCCTTAGAAGACATAGGTCACCCCTGGATGCCTGTCCAGGTCAGCAAATGTAGGTGGGTGCTCAAATTCAACATCTACCAGGCTAACACACTCAATAATAACAAGTCAAAGATGAGTAATAGACTGAAGTCCTGCTCCTTCCCCACAGATTTTTGCATCTCTGGTCGTGCTAAAGAGATTTCCACTTCACTTGGGGCCCACATCTACAATTCTGCAATCACTCCTCTAAAAATCTGGGAAGGGACTGGCCTTGTGTTTTAAAATATAGAAAGGTCCCTTTAATAGCTTAAAATTTGGGACATTTATCCTGAGAATAGGGCTGTTGCAATGAACAGTGTTTGTACTGACACAAAACAATGTATTACATGATCCTTCTAGTGTCTGTCAACAGATTTTTGTTTCAATTTTACAAAAGAGAGAAGGAAAAAAACACTGGAATGCTCTTGGCCCAGTCCCTGCCAGTGTGGCTGTTCATGCAACAAGGCAAGGGAAAAGTTTGGAAAGATCCATTAAGATCTTTGCTCTGACATCACCATATCACCTTCCCACAAGCTACATCTGACAGCAAATTAACCAAATGCCACTGACCTTTAATAATCCAAAACAGCATGAATCCTACTTACCCAGCTATGAGCAATCTGAACAGATTTTCTCTAGAAAAACCATAACCAACCCCCCAGGAACAAATGTTTTGCTGACAGATAACTTGTGATCATCTCTTTAAAACATGTTGTGTTAATGCAGGGTCTGACTTTTCCTACCTTGCTGACATGAGACTGCTAGGGCCAGCTATGGCCACAACTGCTTCCTCCTGAAGAAATTTATGCACCTGGCACAGCTTCCTGAATTCTTTTTGATCAGGTTGTGAAGAAGCAGGTGATGAAGCCAGTACAAGATTATTTTGCAATTTTCTAGTTTACGTGTTTGTCCAACTTCTGTATCAGTCTTTTAGCTCACACTTCTGCACATTACAACACATGCTAGATAGCACAAATTGGAGCTAAAGAGAAAAAAAAAAAAAGCCAAAAACCCAACAACAACCAAACAAGAAATCACCTCCTTTATGCATATATAAAGAGTTAATGGTTCCTGGGCTTGAAGGAATCCTCCTGCCAGTCTATAGTTTCTCCACTGGTGTACTGCATTACACTCCTTGCAATCATTCAGCTGCCTAACGATCCCTTGTATCAGGTGAAAATTTTTTCCCACTCTAACCTGGCTTTCATTAAGGCTTTAATGGGAGCAGGTAATGAATGGGATTGCTCTGAGTTTCCTGCTGTGAAAAAGGGGTTCCTCCAGGAGGTGACACAGTCAAGGAGGAGTGACTATTCTGCTCTGCTGTGGTGAGAGCGGAGCTTAAGGAGAATCTCCAAAGAAAATGAGAGCTGTGGACACCTTAGATCATCCTGGCATCCTACTTCACTTGTATGGGCAGAGCTCTGTTAATGCCTGGCTGTTTTGCGTGAAACAGTGCCGTTAAAACCATCAGCAGAACTGTTAGCCTGTAACAGGCCAACAGATTTATTCAACAGCAGGAGACCGCACAAGGATGCTTAGATTTATTGCTCCAAATACCATCATTATTTAGTGTGCAGAGAGCCTTCTAGTCTCACAGTTAGCAAAACAAAATTACAAATTAATAGCCATATATTTCTCATCATGCCCTGGATCTATCATCCCATTTCCCCTGTTGTAATTTTATTTTGGTACTTAGCATAGGGGGCTCAGAAAAAGGGAAAACTTTGAAATTACACATATTTTATCCACGTTCTCCCACATAGATTTTCACTGTGCGTTAATTTATTGAAGAAATATATTTCTTTTCTTAAGAATCAGCAACACTGAAGAAAACAAGAGGACATTGTTGTTGTACCTTTGGGTTTGGGTTACTTTCTTCTTATCCCTTCATATAAGCCTTGGATTTGAAGAGGAAGGAGCAGCTCCTGCATGAATTTGTAAAAGGCAGCAATCCCAGCTGGGTAGAAGTGAAGGTTACACAAAAAAGCTTCCATGGCTAGAAGTTTGCCTTCTTTCAGGAACCCATGGCTAAAAGGTGACCAAGGAAAGCTGGGTCATCTAATAAACATAAATGTATAATGACCCATTTAATTAATAGAAATACTTTAATTGGGTAAATTAAGATTCAAAGTTTAAGCTGAGATCCAAACGCCTCTGATGACAGTAATGTAATGGAGAATGAGGTGTAAGATCCCCAATCCTATACAGATTCATGTATTCATCTCAAAGCTATCACCACTGAAAACATTGGAAATCCATTTTAAGAGTAGCTTTCAAAGGTTCAGCAAAACCAGGTTTTATTGAAGATAAAAAGCCTGATCTCAATCTTTTTTAAATAAAGACAAACACCAAGTCACATCTCCAAAGTCAATGGAATTACACATTAGAAAACTGAGATAAGAAAGGTGGTTTACTTTAAAAACTATTCCCTCTAAAGGTCCACAATGTGTGCCAGAGATCTTAGTAAGTAGCCTTTGGCAATTAATTCCCTGTAGATGGCTTACAGACTTTCAAAACCCACCTTCCCCTGGGCTCACTCACAGGACTTTGGTCTGGAAACTACCCATGAGCAAGGGCTTCTTGTACCAAGAGTAGGCTGACTGTGGTGGAATTACAAGAGTGGAATTGAGGTGACACATAGAAAACTTTGCCTTTAAAAATACAAGTGTGATGCTTGGGATGACCACGAGGAGACCACCACCTTTCTGCCTGTCATAAAGATTCTAAATAAGGATGGCTCTTGGCTATTTGAAGTGCAAATACCTCTTTTTTAATTTGTCAGAAATTAAGAGAACTGTGAGGAAACCTGTGTCTTGCTAGAAAAAGAGCAACAGGGAAATTTCAAAAGATGATTCAAGAAGTGCATAGTACAGGGAATGCAATCCTGTGGCTGGGCACGTTGACACATTCAGCCTCCTCTATAGCCATATCAAAAGGCAAAATACCAGCTAGGCAGAGCCTGTAACGCTGTGAATAATGTTCATTCCTACAGCTCAAACAGTCTGAACATGAGACCAGCTGCACCAGAGCAGGAGGAAGGTCTGCTTTGCCCGGGATCCTTGTTTGGGCAGTGGCCAATATGCAGCAGAGCTGCAGATGGCTCATTACAGCTGTGATGGCTCCTCAGGTTGCTCCAGCTCGGGGAACTGTGGTACTTCCAGAGCGAACAAAGGCTGATAAGCACCGACCTCAGGGCTGGATGCATTAATCATTAGCCAGTGGAAAATGCCTACGGAAGAGCATATGGACACCAGAAGCATGAAGCATGCCCTGGTCCACTTCTGCAGGAGTCTGGAGGATCTTCTGGTATCTTTTGTTTCTCACAGTTCAGGATGGATTATTCCTCTGGAAACTTGTGCAGGGCTTAGGTTTAACTGAACACATAAAACACAGGCAATTCAAACCCAACATTAGCCTTTTGCTGTAAATATCTTTAAAAATTATAAGTCCTGCAGTGGAAAGGCTGTCACAGACCTTTCCCTGCTCCTGCTGCAGCTTTCAGGCTCTGTGTCCTGCCAGCCAAGGCTGCCAATAGATGTCACACTTGTGCTTTTTTTCCTGTCTCCTGGAGCACATTATGCCAAGGGAGTGCAGGGAAGCAGCATGGTACAAATTACTTGAATGCACTGCCTTTATGTAATAAAACCAAATCTGGGAGAGATTTGATCTTCTGTAGGTTTTACACTGTGCATTCCCAGAAAGTATTGAACAGATCAAGGAGGGGAGGGAGGAGTGACAGCAGGGATCTTCTCTTACAAGGCAAAGTTCATTTTGCCCTATAGGTTACTAGTTCACACCTGTACATCTACTTGCTTTGGAGAGCAAATGAATTTTAAATGAATGGCTAAATGCTCTTCTTTTTTTTTTCTTTTTTTTTTTTTTTTTGGTAATAAATACAAGACTGGGGGAAGTGAAACTATTTGTGTTGAATGAACAAATAGCAACAGATATTTGCACTACTTTTTTTCAAGGGCAGAAAACCAATCCCATTTAATGCCATAGAACAGTAAAAACATGTAGTCTGACTATAGGTGTTCTAATTTTAAATCTGCATACAGATCTGCAAAGGCTTATGGCATGATTCATAGAAGAAAACCTAGGAAAGGCATTTTCCTGAGCTGTACCTTTTGCAAATAGTAATGTTAGAAAACCAGAAAAAAAATGTAATTAGTCTTTTTTTCTATTTGGGGGAAAAAAAGTTCCCTTTCTACATATCTGACTTTCACCTGCATATAAATCAACTGGGCATGCAGGTGAAAGTCAGCTTCAGCAAGAATTTGCAAGACAGGGAAAAAACATTGAGTTTTAAATTGTCCAGTCAGTATTTGTGGAATTTCAGATGACAGTGTTATTGCTGAATTTTGAAATGTGGCACTGGTTGTTTAATGGCTGTTGTCACTGGAAGGAGATGTAGTGGAGAGCTCTGGGCACTGTTTGCAGCAGGAACAGACGGCTCTGCTCGCCAGGATTCATTTGGACTATTATTAATCCTATTGCGGCAACATTCCTTGCTCTGGAAATCCAAAGCCCCGTGTCATTGTAGTGGATCACACCATTGGGCACAGACTCTGATTCCAGTGGGGCTCTGCACAGTCACAGCAAATCCCAGGACTCCAGCTGCAGTGGCTGTAGTGCTTGTCACTTCTTAATGAGCCAAATTCAGCTACTGAGACAATTCAGTGCAAAATTGTTCCATAGGCTGAGTGAGGAATGCCTGACTTTTATGCCAAGAGAGATCTACCTTATACTGTAAGTCCTTTCAGAAACAGAACCAGGCAGAAACATTTCACCTGCTAAAACAGTTTTGAAATCTGGTTTTGCAAAAACTATGAAGTTCCTTCAACAAACAGTTTTGGCCCGTTTAGTTCCCTATCAAGCAATTTTTCTGGGCAGTAAAACTCCTAGAAAGTTAACTGAAGTAATTTCTGATTTCCACTCATCAATAGGCTCATTCATTTAGATTAACAATGAATAATTCATCATCACTAGCAGCAACACAGCGTGGAAACCAGGAAAAAATTCAGCTTGACTTTCAGATCCCAGGATGAATGAAGAGTTGGGAAAACAAGAAACTGGAAACTTATTGTCTTATTTCAGCAAATGCCAGAAGTGAACATGGCAGCTGTCTCAAGGACAGGTCATGCTTCTTGAGAATACAAAAGCTTGTTCAGAACCATTATGTTCCCCAGGAGCAAAACACAATAGATAAAGGGCTGCCTGGAGGAGCTATGCCAGCTGCAATTCTGGTGGGATCTGTTTCCCCCAGCATGGGTTACACAGTGCTGCCTTCTCACACAAATAGAGGGTTAAAACTCCAGGTGTGCCCCCCATATCTGCAAATGGGCAGAAGAAAAGCTGTGGAAGACTTCTTCCCTGTGTGTGATTAAATGCAAAATATAAAGGGAACACTTTACCCATTACATCTATGTCTACACCTATGGAGCAGAGGAAAATCCCACTGTTAGGCTACAAGGTTTCTTTGCCCATAAACATTTTCTTTTGCTGATAACTCACAAACCTGAACCATGGCCTGGCCTGAAGTGTTCCTGAACTGCCCCACAGGCCAATTTGTATGAAGTGTTTGAAGAAACCAAACTCTGCTCTATCATTGGAGTAGGAAATATAGACATCTTTGTTACATAACATTTCATAATTCAAGGTGAATCTAATTAATATCACCTGAAAAATAATACAAAACTCCTTCAGCCTAGATTGTGACATATTGGAAGGGAATGAGCTTTGCTTAATTATTAATCTCTGTGGTGATAGAATTATTCTGGAGGTTATCCTGAGGGGAAACCGCACTTTTCTGGCAAATTCTATTGCCTTTGATCCTTTCAGCACCAAGGCAGGACCCCCACAAACCCTCCCAGGCCTCTGTCCCCTGCATGAGCTGAACTGTCTCTGGTCACAGGGATATTCCTTCTCTTTCTCACACTGCACTAAAGAAAATGCCAGAGCTTGGGAAACAAGGTCCTCAACCCCCCAAGTTACTGCAATGTTTCAATCCCCTGGAGTATTTCTGGCCCTATTTATTAAATGTTATGGAGAAGGGAGAGCAAACCAGGTTCTGGAGGAGGTCGTGCCTTGCTGCAGGGAGCTCCAGCTTTTGGAGGACCATCAGTGGCGTTACACTCTTAATTTTTAGCAGTTTTAGAAGCCATGATCTGTACATCAGCAAAGGCAAAACTTTCAATATAACATCCTAAATTCTTTTCCCTCCAGGTACTGACACAATGATTCCCTCCAGCACATGTCACTGTGGGGGGAGGAAAAACTTGAGATTACAAGAAAAACAATAGGAATATGGGTGACTTAATGAGGATTTTGCTGCCTACTGCTCTGAACTCACAGGCTGGCTTATATGATGAGCAGGGATATCAAAGTATGAGAAAAAACTGAATTCTGCAAGTAGGAATTAATTCTGTGCTTTATGGGCAGCTATCTGTAGCTTTCTAATTTTTTTTTCCTGTTTTTTACCTGTTAAGAATATTTCATTAGAAAACACTATTTACAACTGTCAGCCAGAGGCAAAATTGCAAAGCAGAGTTCTGACTTGCCTGCAGGCATGTTCTTGGGGCTGCCATGAGCTGATTTAACACAACTCACACTCAGAAAGGTCAACTGAAGCAAATGCTGAACGGTTTGATCCAAGGCTCGTGTGTTCTAACTGGCTTTTGCCTCTCCTTTGAATAACTGTTAGGAACACTGGAGCAGTTACACCAACCTCTTAGAGCTGGAGTGCCTCTGTTCATCAAACAGATTCAGTGCAGCTTCCCAGGGCCAGTGGGAAGGAACTGGGGACACTTTGCAAATCCCACATGGGTTTGATAACCTCTCTCTGTCACACTAGATGAAACATCCTCTGGATTACAGAATTTTCCGGAATTTGGTAGGTGGTTGGGGACTGACTCAATTTTTCCTCCAGAAAAGAGGTTTTAAAAAAAGGGGGGAAAAATCAGCTATACTGAAATGCACCCATTGCCAAACTAAATCCTGTAGAAATAAAATTTTGTTTGGGAAAAGAGAAAATTCTCTCCTCTCAAATCATGGGGATGATGTCAGTGAAGAAATATCCCAAGCAGCATGAGCAGCAAGTAAAAGCTCTCTTCTAGAAGCAGCACCTCACTTGCTACTACTTGAGCAGTATCAGGGAACACAAAATTTATGGGACAGATATAACACAAAAAGAAGGATGAAAGGAAGTTCTCTGCACCCCACCAGGTCTCTGCTTCCTCTGCTGCCATTTATGACTGCTACAAAATTAACTGAACTCCCTGTTTTTCTGGTGGCACAGGGACATCTGCACCACACACACCAGAATGCTCCTGTGCATATGGTGCAGATGTGTGCTGGTGGGAATGAATGAGAAATCAGAAGATCTACCAGTCAAATGGTCTTAGACCTGGAATAGCTCAAATTACTTTTTTTTCTATGTAAAATATTTTACAAAGGAAATGGCGCAGAAGCTCAGTTTAACAGAAAGGGGACAGTAATTTATTTCAGGATCCAGGAAACATCAGGAACATTGAATCTTACAGTGAGCTCGGTATTTTTGAAGCTAATGGATTTTTCAGAGAAGAAACAAAGAGCCTCCTTTATGAAACTTCACAATATGAGTATAGCCCTCACACCCCTCCAAATGATAAATCTGTGTCCCTGAAATAGCATCTTTTTTGGTTTAATTTATTGTCTTTAGCCCCATGAAGGCCTTTAAAATTTATATACTTCAGCTTTAAGGACTAATAAATTACTTTCTTTGCCCTGAAGAAGGTCTTCTTCATTTATTTTTCAGCCTCCTTTGGAGTGAACTTTAAGTGCAGCATGTTGCAGCACTGCCTACATGATAGGGATAAAATAGATAAAGGCAGTGACCAACAGGAAAAAGAAGGAAGCCCAGTATCTTTATGAATTTACCACTGTCTCATTACCACACATTTAACACAATCTGCAATCACACAAAACATGTTTCTTTTTCCAGAAAGGGAATCTAGTTTCTGGCAAGTTTTTACAGGCAACTGAAAAGGGCAGAAACCAGAAAATGGAAAGTATGAAGCAGTTACTTCTTTTCCAGGGCTTCCTCTGGCTCTCAGGCTACTCATGGAACAGCTGGTCCTGTCTTTTATTGGGCTCTTTCTCTCTTCTCTTTCTCCTAAGAGTAACCTGTGAGTTCTTGATTGCCAAATCCCTAGAAAACTTAGGAATAGAGGTTTATTTGCCTTTACTGCCATGGTTTAGATTGAACTGTTTTGTTTGGAAAAGTAAAATTAAATGAAGCAAGGAGTAAAAGCAGACATGCTGGACACACTTAAGAATATACCATTTAGAAATCTAGATGTATTTACAGGAACAAGGTTCTTCACAAAGACTAATAGAAAAGCCCAATCATTTATCAAATCAAAGAGTATTCCTTCATTTCCAGAGATGCCATTAAAATACATTATTGAAAGAACATAAGGCACCAGGGCAGAATATTTTTATAGTCTCATGGGGTAAATCTCCACATGTCTTTCATACTGACAACCCTCAAACTTGATTGGAGTTCTGCCTTTATTAAAAATTGCATAAGGATTACATCATGTGGCATAAGGTCACTGCAAGTTATTAAATTTATGCATTTCTAATGGAATGTGCATAATGGAGATACAAACCTTTTATTCTCTTTCTGCCAGTCAGACAGCAAAATCATATGAATGTTCCAGGCAACAGAAAAAAAAAAAAAAAAGAAAAAAAATGTACAGAAATGCCAGTAACTCTGCTGTGAATTCTCAACACCTCAATCCATCCTAGCCAAACTCAGTGAAGGGTTGATGATGTGAGAAGAAGGCCTGAGGAAGTGCTTTGCTCCAAGGAACAGCAGAGCTGGAAATGCAGCTGGAGCTTCCAAGAGAAGCCCCATGAGGAAGCCTGGCTCCACTGCCTGGCTTCAGCCCCACTTGCGAATGATGCAGCCTTTTCAAAACAGAATAATAAAAGCATTATTGCTGTTGCTCCATCTCGGCTTATGGATTAGGAAGTCTTTATTTTAAGACATCTTTTCCTCCTAATCGATACTTTGTTCCAATTATAAATTATTTTACCAGCAGTTTTCTTTCTCTGTTTCCTCTCCTCAAAGCACAATTAGAGAATAATTGTTTTCAAATAATAACCACTACTTTTCCACTTAATTCTTTTTTAACACTAGTGGTGTGTCCCAGCTGACTCACTCTGCATTAGATGAGGGTTTAGAAGCACTACAAAACAAAGAAACAGCTGTTTCTTTGAGCATTATGAGTTTTATTAATCCCTTCTTGCCTATAAAACATAATCATCCCCTTTATTTCTAGAGGTACTACATACACTTTCCAAATAACCAACAATCAGGAGAAAAAGGGTTTCCAACCCTTCTATAAAAAACTATTTTAGAACATAACATATATATGACCCTGCAGAGGGCATGCTCCTGATTTCTCTTTGGTTAGTTATTAAATCAGAACACTCAACAAAAATTAACATGTCTAAAAGCTGGGCTTTAGTAAAACCTCCTTTTGATTAACACCTTAGTAAGAGTTATTATCCACAGCAAACAGGAAAATGTTCATGGATTATACCAAAAAAAATTATTTCATGGTGGGAAATGGGTAGGTTTTTTTAAAAATATCACTGAGGTTTTTGCTCCAGGCTAGAGTACCATCTCACAGAACTGCTTCTCTGCACTTTTGATCCTGTTTTGAGCCTTCACCCCATCCCTTTCTGCTCCTTTCCCTTCCTCTCAGTAATACAGAACCTTTGAAGCAACTGCAGCATCTCTGAAGCAGTCCCTGGCAAACACCAAATGAGCTGTCTGTGTGCACAAATACATTCTTTTATTACTTATTCATTTTGTAGGCCTCCAATGCAATATCCTTATTTCTTACCTATCCCCTGAATAAGATGCTAAATGCTTTATGTTTGTGCTGGGAGGAAGTAATAGGAGGGAAGTGGGAGAGGGGACTTGCATGTGCCTTATGGAACAGAAAGCCTTTATAGAGCAGCACAGGGAAGCTCCTAGAAGAAAGGCAGATTTGGCTTCGCTGGAGGTAAATTTTATTTATTTGCATAATTTTATTGTAGATTTTTTAGTAGCAAAAAAAAAAAAAAAAAGTCCCGTCCCTCATTTGGCCATGCTCAGGTGCTGCTCCCAAAGGTGGAGCACTGTGGGTCTGGCCAGGAATGAGGACTTCTGGGGGGATGTCACCAGCTCCCTGTGACAATTTCTGGCCACTCTCTTCCCAGCAAAAGCACGGAATCCAAGACACTAAAGCTCCCTGCAACAGATCATGAAAATAAATAAAGCTTCACAGGGGTAGCAGCCTTTTCTAGCAGTAAACAACTACAGCCTGTGACTTGCAGCGTGTTGGAACAAATTTCATTAAGGGAAAGTTTCATGAATTCAAAAGAGAAATCTATTGTTATTCCATCCAAATTTTCTCTGTTGCTGATGCCCTGAGCTGAAGTAGAGCTTTGTGAATAAAGAAACCAAAGATGTTTCTGTTTGTTTACAAGACTTCAAGAGTCAAAAGAATCTATTCAGACTAAATTGCTGAGAGGAGAGGAATATATTGGCAAGGGAGTTTGTGTTTGGGGCCCAAGCACAGTGTGGATGAGATGCTGAGAGATGGAGTGGAATGACTCAGGTGTGTAACCATGTGGGGTGAACCCACTGGGGATTTTTTCATTTTCCCTGATAGCACAGTAATTTATTCAGTCACCTTTGCTGCTCAAACAACCTCATTTTTATCCCTTTGAAATAAAAATCTATTCATTCTTTCTGTGCAGTCAAATTGGCGGAAACAGGAATAAATTCCTTATGATCTCACTTTACATATTATATTTCATAAACTTGCTATTTATTGGAAGTAAGAAACAATTATTCTTGTACTGTCACCTATTTCTACGTGCTGCCAATTTTTAAACAAACTGACTCAAAAAACCAGACCTGGTAAAATGAAACATAATGAATAAGCAAATTGAAAGTAAGTAATTTCTATGAACAGGTTTTCCTATCTGTCTCATTTTTATTTATTGATTTTACACACACTATTTATCATTTTACTAGAAAGTGCACACATTGTCTTTGCGGGGGGGCGGGGGTAGAAGTGAAAGTACAGAGGATTTTACAGACAGTCAATTAATGAATAAAAAAGTTGTTGGAAGGAAATCTCTATTCTACCACACCATAGTTTCCAAAGCACAAAAAAGCCCTGTTAAGACTGAATTTAATATCTTTATACATATTCATGTATGGTGTTAGTTTTAGTCTTGGTGTCATCCTGTCAGCATTGCTAAAGCTCATGTTGCAGCTGGTCAGAAAGTCAGATAAGGTGTGACCACGAACCATTTAAAAACATGTTCTGACAAAGAGCAGATCAAAGGATTGAAGGACCAAGGAAATTAATGCAGTGTCTGGGTTTCATCCTGGTAGCATAAATGTATGGTAAATATATGTATTTAAATGCAAATAGAGTATGAGAAGCTGCTCTGGGTTCTGGCAGGAGATAATTCTAATGACAACGCTCAGTGCATCCAGCACCCTCATGGTTATAACTCTGTCTTGTACTCACTTTGCCTTCTTCCCATAATGGCAGCAGAACATAACCATCAATAAGAAATGCCACAAAATGCAAGAGGGGAAAACCACCCTACATCCTATGACTTCATAGCATTTCAATTGGTCCTGTCAATTTGGGGGTGAATTTCAAAAGTTTTAGACTTTCAAATAAACCACACAGAGAAAGGTCACAACCCAACACTGTTTTGAATTTGTAAAAGTTTTAGTCATTCTAGTGCAGTATTTGATTTTTTTTTTCATTTTTAAAGTAATTTGACAAAAACTCACATCTATCTTTTACCTCTGTGAAACAGAGCCTACACCCAAGAATAGCTGCAAATGGAAAAAAAAGATACTTTATGGAGATCAGCATGACACTTATTCAGAATCATGGCTATTTTTAAATAATTTATATTCAAGGTACAGTAAAATGACCAGCTTTACATGAGGTCATTAGATGTAACACAAAGGAAGAAAAATAGCTATAGAAAAACACAGTAGCAATGTTTCCAGAAAGTAGGCCAAGCAGCTCTTTGAAGAACATAATGTGTATTATATTACATTAAAGATACATGCCAATTAATGATTTCTGTTCTGAGGGCATATTACCAGTTTGGAGGGTTTTAAATTAAAAGTCTTTTCTGTCATGCTGGGCTTTTAAAGAGAGTGCTCTATGGGATAGAGAGATGGCCTTAAACCTTAGCAAACAGGAAGCCCAGTTCCTAATAAATAATGTGGTTTAAAGCTGGACATGCTGCTGTTTAAAACATTAGAGGCAGCATTAGTTCTACAACACCTGAGTTTTGGAGTAGTTCGATGCAAGAGAAAATTCTTGGAAAATCCAAACAAACTAAAGGGAGAGATTACTCATCCCCCAATCTCAATTTAACAGGAATTTCAAGAGAAATCACTGTGACCACTTTCCTGTGAGAGGTAACAGACTTGTAGGACAATATTGCTAATGGATCATCTATTTAACAACATAAACGAGGTTTGTCTTATGAGAAGACAAACTCCCATGAAGCCAGATTGATATCCAATGTCAATCACTTAACAAAATGTTATGAGAATGGTTTGTGTTTATTTTTCCCTATACAGGACAGTTAAACATCATTAGAACTCTGCGAGGCAGAGTACGCACACAAAATAAGCCTCAACAGAGCAAACTTGTCAGGCAGACACTGATTACAAAACATACAATTAAAGAGAACCACAAACCTTGAGATTTGATTCAGTTATAAGTCCAGCTTTCAAAACTGAGCCAGGAATTTATGCTGATGTCTGGTGACAATTGAAAATAAAAATAAATATTCCCCTCTCCCTGGGATAGTGTTTAGGTTGTGTTGCTATTTGCCTATTTTTTTATTCATCAAATGACCGGTGGGACTTTAACATGGACAAGAGCTTCATTTTTTCCCCCATGATCACAATGCGGTGAGCATGGGTGTGGTTATTGCTCATTCCTCTCACTGTCCTTTTCTCTCATGTAATGCTCTTCCTAAAAAATGACCACTCAGTGCTGATGCTTTAGTCTGTCACTCCTGTTCCCATTTTCTGAGCCATTCTGAGAATTCCCATCAAACATAATTCTTTCTGCCCTAACAATGTCACTGTAGCACAGAAGAGACAGACACTTCTGGCTCTTACCTGGATACTCCAACAGACAGTTCAGATTTACTTTCTTGGCATATGCAAAATTATCCCATGAACTGGCAATAAGGGAGTAATGATAGGATGAACACATCTGTTTGCCAGTCTGGTTCTTGCCAATGCAAGTGCATAATTAGTGCTCTAGAAACATCTCAGACGTGGGAGATTTGGCACCTCTTCCTCTCCTTCACAGCACAGCAGTTTTTCCTGCAGCAGCAAAGCCATGCTAACCTGAGGAATGATGGCTGCACACCAGGGCTTGTGCTCTTTGGATTTTATGAGCACAAGGCAGAGGAGGGCTGGTGTCGATAGATAAAGTTCTTGTCCTGCATAAATTACACATTTAGATGCCTAATAGTAGCAGAATTAGCAGAATTTTCTCTAGAATTGATGTCTTAAAACTAAAAGCCAGCACAGAGATACAGAGAAACAAGATTCCCTGCCAGTGCTGATCTGCAACATCCACTTACGGAGATTAAAGAACAAGACTCAGAAGCCAGAAAAGACTTTGTTCTGCTCTATTAGTATCAAATTCACTGTGTTTTCCGTGATTCAGTGTGACATAACTGCTAATGGCCATCATGAGGGATGTGACATGGCATTTGATGGTACATAATTTTGAAACTGCTGCAGGAATTATGTCATGTACTACAGTTTAAGATGATCATCTTTTTTTATGATACAGAGCAATTTCTTCAATTTTGTTCCCCCAAGCCACAGCTGGAGCTAATTGCAGTAGTTTAATCCTATAGAGCTCAAACCCACAGCGAGACAGACTTCAGAAAGTCAGAGAAAAGGAAAGACATACTAAGACAGAGATACCTATCTGTTGGCTTAGAAACTTGTGCAAGGGCGTGGTCAACCATATTTTCTTTGCAGTCTTACAGTGACAGTGACTCTCTATGTCAATGCTTTTCTGGGCATTCTCCTCACTCAACCTCCTATGCTGCTGAAGGTGCCAGAGCAGTTCCTTTACAGTCTTAACAAATGTTTTACGCATGTTAAACAAAGGAAGCATAAAAGGTGTTTTGGGGTTTTTTTTGTTACAAAATTCTCTTGTGAATTTGTTAAATTATTAGAGCTGAATTTTAAAGTTTATATTAATATGATTATTATTTCCATCTGAAAAAGTGATGTTTAGATAACTATTAAATTAAATGAAACACAGCAGGAGATTAAACCCTCCCCTATATAAAATACATAATTCAGGTTCAGTCTCTTAAAGATATTCAGTATCTCAAGTTTGTTATAGTGATCCACAAAAATAGTGATTGAAACGTTACCCCCCTGCACCATTTATCTGACACCAAACAACCCACAGGAGCATGAGATGCCCACTAAGGATCAAGGCCAGAGTAGTATATAAATACTGTTTTTTCTAAACTATTGCACAGGTTCGCTTTTCATTGATACTGTTCACTTTTTCCTACTCATTCACCTCATTGTAGCTCTTACCCCATCTCAGGACACTCTGATTTGATTTGTAACTCAAGGAAACAGCAGCAGGACAACTGTGATTTATATGCTCTCACGCCACAGGTGTGTAAGGATCAGCAATCATTTGGGGCTCGTTAGGGCTCATTAGTTTTAAATTACAGGCTCATGACACATACCTCTGCAGCACTTTTAAGACAAAGTTGGTGTCACTCACATACCTGGGGCTCAGGAGTCCGGATGGCAGAAAATAATGTAGGGAATAAGGTGTGACTGCATCCAAGCTGACTGGATTTAAAGTTGTAATGCACCTCTAATGTATCTTTTATTCTGCCTTCTAAATACACACCTTGGACCCATCTGGAGACATTCAGAATCCTTCCTACACAAGGAGTGTGAGAGGGTGTGTGGTCTAAATGGGTCTGTAGTGGCATCAGGGAATCGCAATTAAGGCAAAATAACTTGTACGACTTCACCTTTCACCTCTGATGTGGGTACTGAATGCTTGTAAATCTCCTCTCAGTGGGCTCTATCATTTGCCTTGTATTTAATGTCCTTTGTGAAACTTTCCCCACCCTTTGAAGGTGTCATGGGTTGACGGTGCCTCTGTATCCCAGATCGTGAGATTGTTGTGTCTAGTGGCGGCGGCCTTTCTCCGCTGCACTTCCCCCCCCCAGGGGGCAGGCGGCGCTGGCCTGGCTTGCTTTCGGGGGCTGCCTGTCTGCTGCCTGGCTGTCGCTGGCTTCGCTGCTTTGCTTGTTCGCTTGCTTTGCTACCTGCATCCTCTTTCCTCTCTGTCCCCTGTCCCTCAAGACCCGAACCGACTCCGGATCTGGTGGCTGGGAACCTGAGACCTGCTGCCTGGAACGTGAGTCTGCAGGAAGAAGCTCGGTGCCCTCCCTTCACAGCAACTTGCCTGAGTATCATCTGGGGCTGTTTT
>VZUI01029354.1:0-31105 GCA_013401135.1 Cettia cetti | reverse complement strand
CCCCCCCCCCCCCCCCCCAAAAAAAAAAAAAGATTGCTGGAATTTACTATGAGTCAGATCAGGCCACTATGGAATCTAGATGATGATTTAATCAGAAATGTATACACACACATAAACACAAGCTCAAAAACAGCTTGTTAAATTCACCCCAAAAATTAACTTATTTTTGGTGGTATTCACCTTTTTTTAAGGTGGACATTAATATTTCTTGGATATTTTTCAAGCTCATACTGATTTCTTAGATGAGGAAAATAAAAAGAGACAGGCTGGGGATCTATATGAACAAGAAATATTTTTCCAGTAGATTTGGCACATTATGAGGCTTTTAAATTACACTATTAAATTTAACAGAATCACAGCATGGCCAAGGTTAGAAGAGACTTCTAAAGGTCATCTGGTCCAACCCCACTGCTTCTAAAGCTGCTTGCCCAGGACCATGACCAATAACACTCCTCAGGAAAATTTCCATCTAAGTTTATCTTATAGCTGGAAGCTTATTGTGACCTGGGTTTAAAACCTCAGGGTAAAGTGATTATTTTAGTATGATGGATTTCACAGACCACATACACATACAATTTTATAGAAAAGATAGCTTGCTTTTACTTATAAACATGGTCAAGAAACTGAAATGTAGAAAAGTATTATATTCAAAGACCACTATTTAATTTGGCCTTATCCTCCCTTTATTGAAGAAATACCTGCTTTGTGTTTGTTTCAAGACTCCCAGCTATACTTGCTCATGGCACAAGCAGTATCTATGATTACATATTTTGTCAATAGAACCTTGTGTCATTCCCTGCACTCAGTGGACGAAGAAGCAAAATTAAATTTGAAAGCACAATCAAAAATCAAATGTGTCTTGGTTGTCAAGTACTTAATTTTACAAGCAAAATAATGTTCCTTAACAGAGCCTTTGTAGATACAATAGATTTGCATAATCTAAGAGGCATTACAGATTGGGGTGCCTGACATTTAAAATTCTACTCTGTCTACTGTCTGTAGTTATTTAGTCTTAAAAAGAGCTTGAACTGAATATTTGTTGACAATGGTCCTGCAGGATGATGTTCAGCATTTTTTGCTTGCTTTGTTGTACTCCACTAAGTTCCCACTCCCATCAGTAGCTAGAAGATTTACACTCAGAGAACTCTCATGTGTCCTAATCATGTTTTCTCACTAGCGTGACCTTTTAACACATGGTTAGATCAGGTATACTGAATTTGAAATGTCTTGACCCACACTAAACCTGCAAAATTAGCACTGTAAGGAAAGTGAAGACTAAGACAAAATACATACATGGAGTCACACAAAGCCAAGAGAAAATTCATGTTACATTGTTTCAGAAGCACAATTGCCTTCAGAAAAGAAAATTGAAATAATAATTTTAAAAAATACTTAGCATTTAAAATATTGATGAGAATATAAAAATGCCTTTGTGATCTATTCAAATGATTTGAAGTATCAGTTTGGGTTTGCACAGACTACTCTACACTGTGGCTTGAATTTAGGATGTCCTTAGGCTGAAGTGCTTGGAGCAGACACAAAGGCCTGGTGGCCTCCTGAGAGACAAGCTAGAATACACCTGTAATCCTGTAGGTTTGGGAGCTGCTGTTTTATTCTTTAGTGTTTTTCGCATATACCTAGGAGACAACAATGCTCTAGTAGAAAAACCTTCCCTTGACCATTGTCTTAAAACTTCTTAGAGTATGTCTGAAAACCTTGATTCGCAGAGACAAGGTGCATGACAAAGTAGAATCATTTGCAGTAAAAGTAAATAGTCAATTGGTAATATTACATGACGCTGTGAACCATTTACCTTTTGGAAAGTTTTGCCAAATGGAGACATGAAGTCCTGCATTACAGTGGAGAATACAATTACTTATGTCAAAGCATAAAACTCCCTGGCCAAAATATTTTCAGCAAATCTCCCAACTCTACCTAGGGTTATCATTTAATAATATATCCATGAAAGATCCTAGAAAAACTATTCCTTTGATTTCTATGTAATACTGCCACAGACCTTCCCTCTATGGACAGTGCTTTGACATTAACTGGTCATAAATTGTAAATCTTCTTGCTAGTGATGTGCAAAATGCTCCAAGTATTTATTATTTTGCACAGAAGGATTAGCTTCCAATTTCTTATAATCAAGGAGCACTAAAAACTCATTTTTTGAGGTCTGTAACACCAGGCACAAGTACAAGTCAGTCTTTCAATTATTAGTAAAATGCATTATTTGTCTGCATTTCATATCTCAATGTTTTCAGTGTTTATCAGTAGAAAAGAGCCTGGAGTATTTGAAAAGATCTGCTGCAGGGCATCAGACATCCTCAAAGTTTGGAAAGCATTTTTCCTCAGGTTGTTTTGACTTGGTATCATCTTTCTTTCTACAGTGCAGGAGTTTTTTAAAACATTGAAGTAGTTGAGAATTAATTGGTTGGTTCACTATTCTTCTTTGGCTCAGATGCATGTCTGTCTCACCACCCTTTCCTGTAAAATTTTAGGCATAGACAGATTCTTGTGGGGCAGAAATTCTCCTTCCCTTTTCCCTTGTACATCCTAATGTTGTTAATGATGTTCTCTGTGGGAGGCCGCACCTTGGTTCAGTTTGAGTGCTGCAATTCGATCAGATTTCACATTTTAACTGATAAAATTATGTATGTTACAAAAAAAATTAATAATGTAATCTGGAAATTAAAAAAATTAAAAATCTAGTTCTACTTTTCTGTGATAGTAATGACCCAGGTTCAAAAGTTATTGCATTTATTCAGCCAAAATAAACCTATACCTCAGTAGTGATCTGAAATTTTACAAATAATGTTGAATTGGAGACATCAATTTAATATTCTTCTGTTACACCTAGCTAAGTAGGTAACTTTAAAAGTGGAAAAAAAATCATGTTCAGTATGAAATGCCTTTTCTAATGGGCTTTGGAAGGTTGAACACCACACCAATAGATTTTAATTGACCTATTGATGAACTAGTCTTCCTCAATTTAAATGCTTTAATTTATTAAACCTATTACAGAACTCAATATATGTGTTCAGGCAAAATTAAAGAGTTCCATTAAAATATATTTGCTTTTCATAGTTTTAGCTAAAAACTATCTTCATGAATTTTCTATTATTCTACTGTATTATAAATGTCTTTGAGGATTCTCAAATCTAAGGTTCATTTGAATCATTTCAGTTTTACCACTGTTACAGGTCATAAATAATTTCTCCTGGAAATTGTATAAAAAGTATCTATGCTTTTATGAGTCCTAATTGTTTGTATTTTGAAAGAGAATTGCCTGCCCAAATTATCTGACTATAGATGAACAAGGTACAGAATAATTTGAATGTTTAATTAATAAGACATAAGTCTACATCAGACCTTTTGCTTTATGAGAAGCAAAATAATTCATATGCAAACGTGAATTTTGATGACAGATAAAGCAAAGTCCTACAGAGGTATGTTTAAAGGAGTACTTAAACTGGCAATTGATGAACTGTTTAGTTAAGAAATTTAGACAGGAAATATTTAATAAAGATATGTATCAAATACCTATTCAACTTTTCTGCCCAAGTGCAGAAAAAAATTCCCACCCAGGCTGATTCGCACATATTTATCAGAAAATAAAAAGTCCACGTGTGGTCTTTGTCTGCATTATAAACATCGAAAATAGGAGAACTCAGAAGTCTCACTTTCTAATTCAAATTTGTGGGCCCAGTTTATGCAGTGCTCTAGAGAACTCTTCAGGTTATCTGCAGCTTTAAAAAATCAGTGAGAATGTTGCTTCCAAGCCTGAATGCAATCTCACCTGTGATCAGCCTGGAGGTGCAGCAAAACATGGCCAGCATTTAACAAGTTTTTCCCAGAGGAAGAACAAGGTTGTATAGTGTCTGAAGTATTTAATTTAGATTCTGCAAACATACAAAACTCCCCAACCATAGGTACTGTCTATAAAATCTACTTCTGCAGTTAATTGTGAGATCACCAGGCATTTTTAAGGAGGCCTAAGCATTTATTACTGGATATTTCTTTTCATAGTGGCATCCACCACAAAAACATCAACTCCAGCCCTACTGAGGAAGCAATTTTTACCTCTCACACAGCTGAGACTGCTATTACAGCTACCCACTGAAAACACAGGAGACTGCAGAGAATTTTCCTACAGAAATGGTGGAAATTTATTGCCTCTATGATTGGGCCATATCTTGTTGAACTCTGCTTGTAGTTCTTACCTGGATGAGACTAGGCATTGGGATGAGGGATCGTAGTGGAGGGAAATTAAAACAGCCCAAACATTTTAATGTTTTTAAGATCTTAGGATTTAACCAGATGCATACCAAACAGTCCTTTAAGACATGCAAAATAATACTACCCAACAATATAAGAACTGCTTGTGTCTGGTTTTGTTCTTCAGTGTTTTCCCTTTGATCTTCATTTTGTCTTTGTAGTTTCTTCCTGAACTGTAGTCCATGCTCCAGTCAAACCTGTTGTGTTCAAGCATGATCTGCTATTTTAGCAAACATTATTGTCTCTCATGAATTCTTCTCCTCTACACTCTCTCTTCAATGCTTATAAGGCGTGTGCCTTATAAGCATTGAAGAGAGAGTGTCCTGCTTCTTTAATTAAATTATTTAAAAAAACAAAAAACAAAAAACAAAAAAACACTAATTTAAAACACTGCAAAACAGCCTACAGCCTTTTTTTCTAATTTTTTTTACTTTGTCCTCCTCTGCTGTTTTTTATTTATTGTGCAGAAGTTTGCCCTTTAAATGTTCACTGTATGTCACTGCTGAAAGAGGCACAGCCAGCCATTGCTAGGCCATCTCAGCTAAAGACATGGATATATATCTTCACCTAGAGGTGGCCATCATTTGATATTCAATAGGGCTGAAGATATGACTGCACCGCTGTGTGTGTGGTTTTTAACAGGATGTGCCTCAGATTTTTTGGTCTGCTGATTATCATCATCCTTTACAATACAGTTTGCACAGCAGAAGGCGTGTTCAATAGAATGTGATAGAGAAGTCCTCAAAATGCAGATGAAGAGGATGAAAGATTACATGAATAATTTTACAGACTATACTTAAAAAGAAATTAGTGCCAGAGAAAATATAGTTTCTGGTGGTACTGTAACTTGTGGCATTCCTACAACTGTGCAACTCCAATTCATCTCCTGGAGCCATCTCCGTTTCCATTGTACTGGAATAGGGATCATGCTATGAAATAGATCTTTTTGTTCCACAAAATTAGATTTTATAAGGACATACTGCAATCCAAGCTGTATTCCCAGAAGACATTGTAATTCTGAGATGTGTCATAGTGTCTTAGCAAGATGACAAAGGAACTTCTACTGCTTATTTCTTTTCCTGGAAAACAAGCAAAATGAAGAGATTAGATGCTTTACTTTTAAGGAAACCTACAACAAAACCAGTAAATGAACCTTCAGTTTCCAAATCATAGTTTTATGCTTTATCATTCAATAATATTTTTTTTCAATGCTTCTTCAATGACTATTTACATGAATACAATTATATTTGCAATGTTAACAAAGCTATACCCCCTTCCCCCAATGTCCAAGGCAGCTGTAAAGACACTGTCAGAGTGTATATTTCAATTACTCCTAAGGGTGAAAATAGTGGCAATAGATATTACAAGAGACTATTGTACTTCTTGATATTTTATCTGTGTATCCAAGAGATAGACATGTCAATTAAACCTTGTTATTTTTTCTCTGTCCATGAATATTTCAGCATAACTTACTGTAAATAAATAGTGGTTATATCACTCAGGTTGAAGTATTATCATATCATTGTAGACACAACACTAGGCTCCATGAAACACCTAATATCAAAACTCACATATCTGTGTTTGACCTAAAAATACATATATTTACACTTAAACTATTCCAAACTTTTTATTCAGCTTTTTATTTCCTGCAATGTGTGATGCTTTCCCCTACAGATATTGTGTGTATAGGCTGTAGTCCTACTTTTTCTTTTATTTTTAATTGACTAAATCTAAGATGTTTTAGTACAGGAGGGAGGATCCTTGAACACCTATTTTGCAGAGGTACTTGTTTTGAAAGATATGATCCATAAAACAGCAAGAAATATACTTTGCTAAATTACTGTTCTTGAATAGCTCACCTACTGAGAACTGAAAAAGGCAAGGTCTAAATTAATAGAGATCAAGACAATGTACAGGATGAACTGAATGTTCAATTTTCACAGGGGATTGAAAAAAATAGAGGAGATAAGGTCCAAAGTTAAAAAATAATAAAAAAATTTAAATTCTCCTATTGTAGACAGTATCTGTGGGGACTACACTAACCAGTTTGTTCTGTTCCCAAGGACTGTGCTGAGTCGTCAGCACAAACTCCTGCGTTTCAGAGAATCTGCTCGGCTTCCTCCAACAGATCTAAAAGGGCTGCCCCTTCCTTTCATACCACAAGAAAAAGGAACACAGCTGATCCTCACATACAGCATTCTGCTAATACAAATACAAATCCATATATTATTATAAATAATTAGTACATATGCTAGCAAACTTGTTTAATGTCAGATGAGCATTAGGTTGCATCTGCATGAACAGCTATAGGTCAGTTTGCCAAATGTAAAGTCATTAATATCTATTTTCTGTACACATCTATTATAGTACATGCCTAGCAGAAAAAATAAATCAGGGTTTGGTATTAAGGTGGGGTTTTTTTAATGTTGAAAATGCTCTGGCTAGTTAGTGGCTATACAATCTTTCACAGTACTAAGGACACACCAACAATATATGTACACTAAAATCAGCTGTAAGATGTGAGTTTGGTCAGTGGAAAACCTAGTAATATTTCAGTTTCACCTTCCCATCCTTGGGTTTAGTTATGTTATCCTCAATGCAGTTAGCTAGTTATCCTCAATGCAGCTGTTCCAGAATTGCCTTTGCCACAGTAGGGTACATGACATTGACCTTTCCTATTCCGCTGGCGGAGCTTGCTCAGCTGGACAAAATGTCAGTACTGGCATTGTACATCTTTATTATAAAAACCTATGCTACCTCTAAAGAAGAAAAACAGCATGAATATAAGGCAGAGGTTCAGCAAGAGCCAGCTTATGCTCTGGCAAACTGGGAGTTCCCAAATTATTGGCATGTGTCCTTGCACATATGCCTGTTGGAGTTAATGATGGCAGAGAAGTTCACACAATAGATGAGAGAGATCAGATAAATTTGGAGGCATTAAAAAGAGGAAAAGTTACCATTTTAGCATACCACTTTTGCCTTGCAGGGCTCTAGGGAATAGGAATGTGATAAGTCTACAGGCACAGAGAAACAGGTCTCCAGTTAAACATTTTATCCTGAGTGAGGAATAACAGAAGGTATGAGTGTGTGTGTCAAATCTTAACCAGAAATGGTCTTTGAGAACCTGAAGTGAGAACCCGTGTTGGATAAGCTTAACAGCTAGAATAACATGGTGAAAGTGTAAGACCTGGAAAGGTATTACCCACACTTAGGATCTACTGGACACTGAGAAGACAGCTTTGAAATTACCCTAGCAGTTCCTTTTCCTTGGAAAGATCACTGAGATGAGGGACCATGTCAGGGATGGTGTCAAAGTTTAATAGCAGGACCTTAATGGCATCAAATCTGCTATTACGCACAGCTGCAGTAAGCAGCTTCACACAGAAGAGTTCAAAGTTTCTAATTTGCAACAGCTCTTAAAGCCATTTTACTTCTAACCTGATTAGCACCTGTTATCCTACTCATTAACCCTGCAATTCATGTCCTAAATATAATCTGTTAAGTTTTAGGTGCAATTTAGGTCTACATTTTCATTGCAATCTGACAGTAATGACAAAGCTACAAACTGGGGACTGCTTGTTATTTATTAATTCTGAGTCAGCAATTTTCTTTATAGCCCAGTGACAGAAAGAAGACCAAGTATTTTGCTTGGTACGCTTATATGAGGGAGTGGTACGAAATAGAGAGAGAGAGATAAGAGCCTCCTAGTCAAGAAGTGACATGTATTTTATAAAACTAGTCATAAGAATGGCAAATACAAAACAGAAGTGTAGAAGTACATATGTCAACAATAGCACTCCATTTTGAAACTTCCAAGTGGTTTCAGGTGTAAAAATAAGGTCTGGTGTTGTGGGCACTGTCAAATTGTCTGTATAGCCTAAAGCTCAAAACATTAATTCTTTGTGAATTAACAATGTCACTTTTTTTCCAAGAGAGGTGTGGGTGGACTTTCAATGACTTGGAAAGTGAGAACAGTCCGTTGCATGGAGTGCAGCATTTGATCTATTTCTAAACTGTTAAAAATACTCTTTTTTCCATGGACATTGCAAAATTTCTAAGTAGGTCTTTTCCTCAAAGGAACTGCAAGATCAGAACAAGGAGAGCACAGACCATTTGAGAAATTCTACACTCTTGGCTATTCATTTGGGCACAATGTGAATAAATTAAAAGTAGAAATGTTATTTTGAAAGAGAAAATATAAATTTATGCCGCCTTTAAAGACAGAATCAATTTTGTAACATTGTTTGTAGGGGGACTGAGTTTCTTCTCTATTATTTTTATGCAAGTCCTTCTATTTGGTTGACCTCAGTCTATATTTTATAAGATCACTAATCCTTCAAAAATGTAATAAGTGCTTACTATGAGAATTCTTGTAAGACTTTCTTAAACAAACTTGTTCTACTTTTAAACAAAGGATTGGAAACCAATTTCAGTACACAGATTCTTAGTTCTAAAAGGAATCTAACATTAGCTCAGGTAGGTATCTTTCTGTCTGTATGGTTTATTCTAAATCTATAACTGCCAGATTTAAAATTTGATATTGCAGTTTCTCCCATTTTTCTATTTTACAATAAAAGCAGTAGTCAAAACTTCAACTGGTTGTCAGTGAAGGCTCTTATGGCAGTATCAGGAATATTTGGTTGCACTTGATATCTCTAGTGAGATAGATTTGCCTAAGGGATGTTGAACTAACAGTAACATTGGATAAATTTACGTAATAACTAGTTTTTGCTATAAACAAAACAAATGAACAAGTAACCACTAAAGAATTTAGGAATAGTCAGCAAACTAAGTGCCAAGAATTTATTTGGATAAATCCAAAGGAAAATTCAGGTTCAACTCCTTAGAAACTGAACAGAAATTATAAAAAGGCTAGAAAAACAAACAAGAAAACTAGCAAATACTGCCTCAATAATGGATGTTAGAGCTGCCTCTCTGTAGCCTTCACTTCTCCGTAAGTCTCAAAGTCCAGAATCAGACTTTGATATCTCACTGATCCCAGTGTATAATGCAGCCCAATAGAGTGGCTCCTGGGGGAGGGCAAATAGCAGAACTCCTGCAGCATCACTTTATAGTCACTTTACACCTGGTCTATTTGCCTGCAAGTAACAGTAATCTAGTAAATGGCCTCTGCTAGGGTCAGCTTACACAAGTGAAGGGACAAGTTTGTCCTTCTAGGATTCATTATGATCATGGAGCGACACAATCAGTCTGGAACAGTTACGAGAGTTTATCTTACTGATTCGTCTTTTCTTATTTCTCTTCTGAACAGAAAAACATTATGAAAATTAAAAAAAAAAGTTTGCTCTCCCATTTGATGACATCTCATAAACTAGGGCAAGAAAACAAAAGCACAAAAGGGTTTATTAATATGAAAGAAATAATGATAACACATTATCATTCTTACCATGGGTTTGGCATGTTCATTGTAATGGTTCATCAGAATATATTCCACTCACTTTTACAGTCTTCTTACTTATAAATAAATACGTTTATCATCTCCTGAAATAAATTTTCTTATATAGTACTCTTTGAAGAAAGGGAGTCTTACCATTATTCCAAATCCAAGAGGCTAAAAAGATCACCTGAAAATGCTATTAATGTGTTGGATCTTATTCAGATTTTTGAAGTGCCATTAAAGATAGATTGCACAAGTTGAAGTATGTTGAGAATTTTGAATTTTCATAAGATGGACTTGTTAAACTTAAATTCTCCTTTACTCTGATTACACTAACATAATAGCACACGATGGCTCAGGGTGGGTTATTTTCTATTTTCTCTTTCCAGAATTGCAGCCTCAATTCAGGTAATTTACTTCACCACCTTATGTAAAAAGCTTGTCTTTGTAAAAATATCAGAGAATCACCTCAGAAAGAGCAAAAATTTGAATATACACCATGGTCTGCTGTGTACTACATCCGAAGAAAACTTTATCTCCTCTAATTCTACATATGTACAGTTAAAAAGACAAACTTTGGGATATTATGTCTGTGCTTTTGTATGGGTTACATTTGCAGTGGAGAAAAGAGGATAAAACTACAATTGAAAATTGTAGTTGCAGACAAGTATCTTTCAAATGATTCACATCCAAATTAAACCATTGTCTTTGCAAAATTTATTCTTTTTATTTCCTCCTGCCATTCTATGGTTCATCAATAGACTTTCAAAATTGCCAGTTGCCTTTCAAATAATGTATAGATGCTAAGAACCATGCATGCATTCAGAGATAATTCTCTGCACAGTGCCTTTACTATAAGATCATATCTCCTGTTATACATGTTTTTGAAAAATCCTAATTCAGAATTTTGCTTATATAAGTCCTTTTTTTAACAGGTTTAAATAAAAGAGAATATGCCTCATAGATAGATAGATAGATAGATAGATAGATAGATAGATAGATAGATAGATAGATAGATAGATAGATAGAGATGATATAGATATATATCACAGCTGCAGGCACAATAATGAATTAACACATGGGTTTTCCTTTCTTCTATCAAAAGGTTCCCAGCTAGCCAGGAATGCACATTTGTTTTTCAAAACAGCCATAACAGGACATCATGTGTAGGGACTAGATAAAAAAGGGAACTAATATATTTCCAGTCCCGAGGACTGCTTGCTAAGAGCCCTACATTTGTCTACAAACTTCTGACCTATCCCCCAAGAGCTGTTATTTCTCCTTAAATTGAATTAGCCCTTCACTGAGTAGTGTAATTCCAGTGATAGTTTGCCTGTGTTGCAATAGCTTTCAGTTCATAAATTTAAAACCAAAAGATCACCATGTTCAAAAGCTCCAACAACTTGTCATTTCACTGGCATATTCATGGAAATGAGCCAGAGACTAAGAAATCCTATCCATATCTGCTCCTACTTTTCCTACTTGTGTCTAAGTACTAAGATTTAGAGTGAGGGAGCTGTTCCTCTCCACCCCTTGGCCAATGGAATTTTAATTATAAAACGTAAAAGTGAAAATGAAAGATAATATGTTTAAAGGCCTTCCTGTTTAAAGGAAAGACTTCTCAAGTAAAATAAATGTCTGATAAATTTGAGAAGATGGATGTGTTAGTCACTTACCCAGGATCATGGAAAGGGTTGTCACCAAGCCCGAGTACCCTGACCAGATGTTCTACAACACAGTGTTAAGTTGGCATGATAAAGCAGGCTGGAATCTCAAGAGGGAAGAATATTTTCAGTTTAAGATGAGATGGCTGTTCTCAGTATTATTGATAATACTCTATCAAATTTCAGAAACACAACTCTGATATTAACCTAGCAGTATAAAAACAATTCAGCATGAGCTTCTGCAGTCTCAATCTAATCTGAGAGCACACCAGAAAATATGAATCTCCTTTGAAATTCTATTCCACTTCAGTCATTCTGGAGATTGAAGAACATGAGGACAATGTTGCCAGACCCTTGGGGAATAGTTTTACAGATTCACTTCCCAAAGATGAAGGAAGTATTTGTGGGTATTCTACTTCAGGAACCTGTGACCACAGCATAGACAACTTAATGAGAATATGTAGCTGTACATGCAAATAATTTCAACCACAAAACTCACCCTAAACTGAAGACAAGCCTAAAGAAAGCTGATTAACTGGTCAGCTAGTTTAATTCTTGACCACAACATTAATATATAGTGATTTAAAAAATATTTTTTCTACCATAATGAGCGTTAAATCCCATTATCTTGTAAAATTCAATATTTCTAAAGGAATTGTTCAAGGACACAGCAAGACTGAACCAATTGAAGGGCGTGTTCTTCCTGAGTAAGGTAGACAGAAAGATAGAAGAGTTGTGTTTAAATCATACTTATTCCTCAATAAAACCTGGCTCCTTGAGCAATGAAAGATATAACAGAATCCCCCTCCTAGGTCTGATGTTACAATATATTTATTCCTAAAGAAAAAAATGTGTGTGTTTAACCTCCTGAGGTATTTACACAATTTTTACTGGTTGGAGTTGAAGTTATTGAGGAGCTTCAGTTAAAGAGATTTGATTTTGAGAACCTCAGTGACCCATCTAGGCAGAAAGCATCAATCTGCATCCCCAGACTAAAATCTAACCAACCTTGTGTCCTACCTCTGAAAGGCAGGAACAGCAGAAGGTTTCTTAAAATAGTATTAGAAACAGGAGATGCACTGAGACTCTTCCATATTTTCCACCTTCCCTCCATTATGGCAATCACACTTCAGGTACTTTTTATGCCATCTTCCCTGCTGACACTTCTATTTATGCCTTTTTTTATAATTTTGACCCATATGAACTGGGAAACTACTTAACAGAAGGCTTTCATTTCTGCGTTGTATGAAAAAATGCTGGTTTACCTTTTAAACCTATTTTTTGCCAGTTCCAAGATCCTGTGCTACAAGCAGATAAATTATAAATTCCCTTCAGATTTTCTTCACATGGTACAAAATTCTGTAAACCTTCATTGTGCTCCTTCTGCATGCACCCCCTTTGAAAGCTGTCTTAGTCAGTCCAGCTTACCTGATGCGGAAATTTTTCTGTTTCCGACCACCCTTCTTAAAAACCTCTGTACGTCACAGTCCTTCTGCGTCTTTTTTGAGAAACAATGTCCTACAATTCATCCAGCATTTAAGCTGCAAATGCATTATGAATTCACAGCATTATACTGATACCCTGTTCTGTATCCTGTTCTTTCCAAATAATTCCCATGTGCTCTTTGGATGGCTGCTACACACCAAGCTGATATCCTCAGACATCTACCCACAAAGACTCCAAGGTTTTGCTCAACCCAACTTCCAGGGCATTTGCCATATTTAAATCTCAGATGAAATTTCTCATTCATTCTATTGAGCTTTTTGAGACTGTTTTGCAGCTGCTTGGCTGCAAACACTGAATAAGTTTCAGTACACTGAATAAGTTTCTGTCATCCAGAAATTATGTAATCTTGCCTGAAATTATGCCATTTATTGATATCAAAAATATTGCATGATGCAGACCTTACTGTAGATCTGTGCCATTCCACAGGTAAAACCCGTCCATTGTGAAAACTGGCCTTTCAGTCCTTGTCTTAATTTGTGGTAGCCAGAGAGAAATTGAACTCTGTTATTTCTTGAGAGTTTAAATTTTTTTTGAAAGCTGTTTTTATGGTCCTTGCCAAAGCTCTTTGGAAGTACTTATCAAATGGATCACCCTCAATCACATGCTTATGTGCCTAGTTAATCCATTGCATTTCTTCTTTCAATAGCTGAAATTGGGATTGTTAGTTGCCCCTTCCACATGACAAAGTGAGTTCCTGGCAGCCTGTACAAGCAGTTTTGCAGTCAGTCATATCTATACACTCTGAAAGTATACTTGTACTTGCTTTTATCCAAAGGAAGCACTGGAGACAATGGATGTTTAAATCTTATGTGCAGATGTCTCTGATACTTGTACCCAAATGTCATTTTTAAAGCTGAATCAATAGTTGCATTTCATTAAAGACCTTTTGCACTCAAAATACGATTATGAAGTCTTGCATATTTACATATGTCCTCTTTTTATGTTTAGGAAAAGAAGCAGGGGTTGCCCACCAGTACCCTGCCTTTTAGAGCAAGAAACATATCTGGCATATAATGTCTGCAAAAAAAAAAAACAAGTAATGATAGAAAATTTTAAAATGAAACACTGGTATTTTCTATGCCTAGATGATAATTTCTCAATACATCTATTTGAATTAAATTGTGTTAAACAAACAAAAAAAGTTATCCAGTCTGAAAATAACACAGCTGGTGGCATGGTGAAGCATTTCAATGTATCTTTACTACAGAGGAACAGTGATATAAGGATGGAAAATGCATAATAAAGAGCAAGAGAGGATAGTAAACATTGGCTCCTTTAAAGTTAAAATTTCCTGAGGTCCTGAGCTAATGAAAGAAAGCAGCCTGTTGAATATCTGCACCAATGGACCCTCCCTATTCACAGACCATATCAGAGTCACCTACAGCAGAGATTTTAGGCCACTGTTCAACAGTGTCAATTGATTTTCTACAGTTAAGGAAAATGGAAAGAAAGAACTATTAACTCTTTTCATTCCTTCCTTCTTAGTAGTGATGGTTCATCACTTGCACTTCGCATTCAGTAGGTAAGTGAAATTGGCATTTTGTTTAATAAGAGTGCATATGATATACAACCATAGTTCCTGACAATGCATACTAACACATAGGCTTGTCAACACTAGAGTATATGACCCTTCACACCAGAGAATAAAGTTTATGATACAATATAAAAAATATTGATTGAATATGCAGAACTGTGAGTACCATCTGTTTGCCTTGTTTGTCTAACCTCATGGGTTTGTCACTACAGCTGCTAATTGCATTACGGTATTTTCATGATAGGCCTCTTCTGCTTCAGAATTCATAAGGGCATATTCCAGTTTATATCTGTTTAATCTTCAGAATTACAGCTGACTCAAACTTTTTTTATATATTTTTTTGTAGTGTTTCCAGAACTGTCTTTTTTTTTTTTTTTGACAGTTATTACCTGTTCAAAAACACTTTTCAATTGAAAATCTGTGGATAGCTTAATTAAAATATGTTCTGTCATGCATGCCAGAAGTACTACAGGCTTAAAGTAAAAACTATTGTAAGTAGAGACTTGTTTCTCATTCACACAAATATAAGTTAATTGAGTTCAGACACAAAGAAGAGACTCATGTAATTTTCTTTTGTGAGTTGCTTTCTTATTCCTCCTTATTTTTGGCATACTGTACCATTGTTGGTGTTTTCAGGATGTAAATTGAACTATGGAAATTTTTTTTCAACATGCAAATGCCTACATGCAGATGTTTAACTCTACTCCCAGAAGAGCAGGCTGTCATGCCAGATAGCAAGTCACAATTTGATCTGACCATCATTTTCCCAACTGAACCATATAAATATATAATTTTAAAATGACAGAAAGACTCCAACACTCCCATGAAGGAATCTCAGACACCAGATTAAAAGAACTACCAAAAAAAAAATTAAGTGTCACATGCTGACCATCCTCCTGTGAATAGATTCATATAACTAGGAATACCTGTATTTGCTTTCTAAAAAGCACACACGCAATGATCTAAGCTGCATGGAGCAAATAGGAGAATAGGATTCTTTGTCATTCATAAAGGACAAATTCAACCTCTGTTCACATGAATAACAGGAAGCAGAACCTCAGCTCTGCATTCTTTCCCTTTATAAACATAATTGAATATTCTATCTAATTCCATTGTGTCGAAGTATAGAGCTAAGAAACAGCACTGCCTTCGCATACAGAAAATCTCCTGGGTGTATTAGTAGTTCCTCTAGATCAAGTGCTGCATATCACTGCATTTGAACTCTTTATTATGCTGAAAAAATACATTGTCTGCATCAGGCAGCTATTATTTTGGTTTTGCTCCAAATTAATATTCATTTACTCCACCAGAGATCTAAAAACAGGAGAAAATAATATTCACTTTCCTTCTAAAACTTAGTAATTTAAAAATGAGTAATACATTGACCATTCTAAGGATGTTCTTCATCTTTATAAATACATGACTCTGGTTGTCTTTGGAGTGATCCAGGAAAAAATTACTCTTAATCAGACCAGATAACTCTACTGATTTGTCCAGTAGACAATTGCTTTTATTCGATACACATCATCTTTTGCTTTGAATGAGTTCTCTGATTTGCAGAAGCCCAGATCACAAACGATCTGTGACACCTGCACATGTTCAGACCATTGCTCTCTTGTGCAATGAATGACACTGCTCAAGCAAATGCTAGAACTGAATATGTCAGCAGGTGAATTTAATTAATCAGTTAATTCAAACCATCCTGAGTCTGACCTACTGGGCTTCCATAACTGACTGACATATGCATCCAACAACTCGGATAGGTGTAAGGATGTCTGTTTTGAAAATAATACTTTTTTCACTATTAGGAATTATTAAGATTACTGCTACATTTGAGGCACTATTGCCACAGTAGTCTTTAGTTTCCAGGTTTGTATTTCTAATAAACATTTACGTGAAATAGATTTTTAATGCAGCAGGGACTTGGACACTTTTGACTCTACCATATCCATCTGAATGGATGTCTGCGGGAGCTTTGTATCACAATGACTTCAGTGGCTCTAGCCCACAGCCTCTCAGTTAGTTCTTTTGAAAGCTCCCTACATGTTTCTAGATGGAAAAAAAAAAAAAATAAAGAGTAGCCACAAATATCAAATAGCACGTGTTGACAAATCAAACTTAAATTTGTTCATATTTTATAAATATAAAAAGGGTTGCTGATATTGCTCATTAATCCAAGACCAGAAGAATAGAAGCCTGACTATTTTATAAAAAACAAAAATGCTAAAAATAAAATAAGTTACTTTAGACTTTATCAGCATGAGCAGGAATATTTTCCTTTTAATTATCACGTCTGTAGAGCTTTCACCAGAGACCAGCATGCTCACAAAAAGGTTATCAAGCTATATACTAAAAGGGAAGAATCTGCACAAGCTCAAGAGCATACGGTGTGCCTGAACTTAGTGACAGAAAAATTCTGCAAGTAACAAATATTCTTGTTTTGAGTTAAATACACTCATATAACTAGACCTGATGTTCTAGTGAGGTGTGTGTGGAGTAAGGAAGAGAATTCCAGGAGAAGGATTGACTTTTGTCTCACAATGCAGAGCACTAAGCCCAGAGTTCTTTCCACAGATATTTATTCTAGGCTCAGTTATTATTTCTACAGAAATAAATTCTAAATTCAGCTATTTTTATAGAGTGTAAGAAAAAGTAGGTTTTGTGAGGAAAAAAATAAGCATTAGAAAATATGCTCTTGACAATACACAGAATCATTTCAATTGGAAGAGATCTCTGGAGATCGTCTGCTCCAACTCCCCCTGCTACAGCAGGGTCTCTTAAAGCAGCTGACACAATAATGGGTCTAGGTGGGTTTTGAATTTCTCCAGAGAGGGAGACTCTACAACCTTCCTGGGCAGCCTGTTCCAGTGCTCTGCCATCCACAATGTAAAGTTCTTCTTCATGTTGAGGTGAAACTACCTGTATTTTAGTTTATGGCCATTGCTCCTCATCCTGAAAATAGAGAAAAAATTTTGGACAGACCATAAAAATAATCATATTTTAAAAATGGATTGTAATTAAGGGTGGGGAATTTTATTCCTTCCTTTTTATCTCTGAGTTTTGAAAAACAATGCAATCTTGCTTATTGCTCTTCCACCATCTAAACAGCAGAACAAATGCATGTAGTCTCAAAACATCTGACACTCTATGTCATCAATGCAGAAGCATTCATCGTTAAAATTAAATGTAACAAGATATCAAAATTTCAAATGCATTAAAAAGCAAACTATCACAGACCAGCTAGAAAATACGCATGGGAAATATCAATAAAGTGCATTAACTGAGACATTTTAATATCATGACCTTCTCTTAGAAAACTGTCAGTTTCCCAGGACAGAAGTTTTCATAGGAAAATTCTAAAATTCACTAACCTTTAATTAAGTGCCCTGATTCCAGTAAGGAATTTTTGCTTGACTATCAAAACTAGGATGGCAACGAGAGCCACTTTTCTCTAAAAGAAAGGTTACTTACTTCTTGGAAAGAGCCTTGGTCAGGGTAGCTCACAGGTACACTCCTTACTATTCTCACCAGATATAGAATCAAAACATTTTACCTCCTGAGGCAACACATCTTCTAATAGGAACAGATACAGTTGCAAGCCTAGAGACAAAGACAGAAAACAGCCTGTCAGGAAGTACAAATCAAACCACATTCACCATACTTCCCTATTAAAAATATTGCATTTAAAAGGATTTTTTTGTGTAAAAATCTACTTTTTAAAACTTTTTTACAGGGGTGCACCCCAAAAATGGTGAACACCAGCAACTATAGTGTGGAAAACAAGTAATATGGCTTATTTATCAAATTAATTATTTTTCAGAATCAAAGTGAAACATGATTAATAATATTTTAAGCTAAAGGTTCAAGAGTATTAAATAGATCATATCTAAAGACGTCAGCCAAATTGTCCTCAGTGATTTCACCTCCATGACACAGTCAAAAGACCAGAGTCAAAAGAAGTTCAGTCTGGAACAAATTAGACTCCCTCTTGTTATCCAGTGCTTCAAATTCTCTTCCTCATGCACTCTTTCATCATTGAGGGGAAGGGCAGAGAGGAGTCAAGGAAAAGATTTCCAAGTTTTTCCTTTACAGTTTCCCAGAAAAGCAGCCATTGTTTATGTCAAAATAGTCTCTGATCTCTGCAGAATGGTGTATGGGTCAAGGAATGTCATATGCAAGTTTTTCACCCACATATCAATGAAATCCCATTGACTTTAGCCAAGGTGTTGCATTTGAAGCAAAAGGATTTTTCAAGTCATTCAATAGGCACACAGCATATGCTGGTATTTCTGCTCATCTCCAGGAGGAATATTTTCCCTTTTTAGTGTAGCTGCACAGCATGAAATAAGCCTTGTCTGCACTTCTCTGCAGAGGTGAACTTCTAGCTTGCATAAACCAGGACTTCTTGTACTCTTGACTGTGTGTGCCCTAACAGCCTTTCATGTCTAAGGTTGAAGTACTGAAAGAGCAAGGTAGGTTTGAAAATGAAAGAATGTTCAATTATTAAGAAATTACAGTCCTTGTACTTCCGTTAAAAATAATTAATTAAATAATTTAATGAGTTTTACAGCACTTCTGTTTGCAGTGTGGGTAAAAATCCTTATTTTTTTCCCCAAAACATCCTATATTTTCCCTCATTCTTCTATTCTCAAATGCAAATGAAAGAACCTTTTCTTTTTCTCTTCTCCCATTGAAAAACAACAAAAAAAAAAGTGTGAAAGGATGAAAGACAAAGAATACTGCACCAACCATTTTGTTTCTACAGTCATAAAAGTAATCTTTTTTTGAGAAATTGGCTTAGAAGTATTCACCCTAAGAATTGCTACCCATTCTAGTTGCTACCCAGAAGTTATGTGACACAATTTTTAAAGTAACATTTGAATGTCCTCACAGATGAAAACTTCACCTTGCAATTTCACTATTTATAAAATATTACAGTCCAGCCTATTATATAACTATTTGAAAAATTCTGGACATTTTTGGACAGTTGAAGTTAAAGTGGGTTTATCCATATCCAATTTATGATGTTTGTGTGTAACAGCTATCACCTTTACACAGGATAAATCAGTTGGGCAAATAAATATTTCTTTCTGCACTCACAAGCCTTTTTGGTGTTACATTAAAAAAAAATTAAGAACTTTAATAACACAAAACCTAAGCTTTAATACTTAAAGTATTAGGTATTATTTGTCAATAATCTAAAAACCTCTGGTGATTATAGCAGTGGTATCATGACACCAGACAAAGTATAACTACTAATTCAACCCCCATCATATTCACAAAATTATACAGTTCTCAACATGAAGGATTTACAAAGATGCATTAAGCTATGTATAAATCTGTCCACATTCAGAAACATCCCAGCATTCTGTAAACTACTGGTCCATGTTCTTTGCTTATTTGAAGTTTAACAAGTCTATCAGAGGGTATAGTATTGCTCATTTGTGTCTTTTCTACTATCTCTTTCTATCAGGATTAAAAATAGAGAAGAAGAAGAAAGCACATCAAAAAACAATCAAACAAAGGGCTTGAAACATTCCAGGAATAAGCAAAACAACTAGATAACACTATCTTTTATACAAAAGGATTCTTTGAGAGTTTGCAACATCAAGAAAACATCAGTACTCTTCTAGTCAAATGACTGAATATTTATACTGGTAACAATTCCATTCTATACATCGAGAGCAGCATATGGTCTTTATACAAGATATTCAGCCAGATGTGCACCAACATTCACAAATAAAAGCTAAATTAACAGAGCATCTGCTCAGATTTTTTCCCAGCATGCCAGGATTGTTCCAGGCAGAATCTGAGGTTGAAGAATCCGAGCTAATCTACCATCTACTCACCAATACATTGGTCCCAAATTTCAAAACAGCACTAAGCTGAAACTGCAAACACAAGCGAGGATTGCTAATCAAACTGAAAGCAGCTTAAAGGCTCCTGAGGTCTCTTATCACAGAGAAAAAAACATGTTTGATGAGCACTTTTTTAAAAATGAAAGACAGGAAGAGTGCACTATAAATACCAACGGCCTCAGAAAAAAATCACTTAATTAAAGATAGTAAACATAGTGCTTTGGCCTATAATGATTTTTCACCAGTAGTTTTGTGCAAAAATCTTAACCTTAAATGATTTCATAAATATGTCCTACAACATCATGTCTGCTACAGAGATGAGTGCATTCATCTTTCTTTCTGTTTTAACATTCAGTACTTGTACAAATTTGTATGTACTACTAAAAATTATCACTAAAAAATTTCTTGCCCTTCCCTGTTGCTCTGCTCCTTGCTAGTTCTCTTCTGACTTAAAGGAAAACCATACAATCACAGGATACCACAGTTTGGAAAGAACCATAAGAGGTCTGTAGCTCAACAACGTGCTCAAGGCAGGGACAGCTATGGGATTGAATTAGGATGATCAGGACCTTATCTAGTCTGGTCTTCAAAATCTCCAGCAATGGAGATGGCACAAACTCTCTGGGTAATTGTTTCACCAAGGGAAGTTCCTAATTATATCTTCTGGATAACCTCTCCATGGATATCCTGGAGCTTCTGTTAGGTTGCCCCATGTGCATCTCCTCTCTGAGCAGAGGGTCCCCATCTCTCAGCCTCTCTTCACTGGGAGAATTTTCATATCCTCATCTGTTCCAGTGGCCCCTTGCTGAACTCACTCCCATTTTATATCTCTTATACTGCAGAGCCCCAAACTGGATGCAGTATGTTCTAAGGAGCACTATGAAAAAGAGAGTTATCCCTTCACTTTGGATACTTGCCATGTCCCTTATGCAACCCAGGAGGTTTCTAGCTTTCTCTGAGGCCAGAGCAGGTGCAGGTTCACATTCAACTCCCTGCACACAAGGACCATAGTGCTTCTGCACACAGCAGCTCTCCAGCATGGCAGTTCTCAACCTGTAACACTGCAAGGGGCTTTTCTTTACCAGACATTGGAGTTTTGCATCTGCCCCTGTTGAATTTCAGCAGGTTACTGTTGGGCTGTTCTAACAGCCTGTCTAGGTCCTTCTGGATGATAGCATTGTCCATGGTTATATCAGCTACTGGCCCCCGTTCAATGCTATCTGAAGATTTCATGTGTGCTCTACAACATTCCCTTCATTTATTTATAGAGATGCTAAACAGAACAAATAATAGTAAAAATTCATTCAGTATTTTACCTAGGGAGTGTTCAACTTGTTAACCAACACACTGTGAGTCTAGTCATTTATAATTTTATCCACCTGACTGACTATATGTCATACACCCATAAAGACCATAATTTCCTAGCATATGTACAATATTGCAGAAGACAATACCAAAAACCTTGGTGAAGTCAAGGTAAATGACATTCAGTGCTTTCCCTTCATTTATGAAGCCAGCCATTTCAACCTGTAAGTTAACAAGACTGGTCAGGCATTGTATACCCTTGGTTTTCACAGCATCAATCCTTATATCCTTATATAGACAAGATTCTAAATTCCTCCTCCGTAGCATCTACCTACCTCCTTTGACTGCTGTTTAGTCACAAAGACACCCTGATAAATCTAACCTGTTTGCCTCAGTACCAGGATGGAATTGTTCTTGAGCCTGAAGAGAACTGCTTTTAGAGGTCTCCTGCATTTTCCTAAAACCTTTGCTTTTCAGAAGTGACTTCCATGGGATTCTGTGGGTTTCTGACCTGAAATTTTCAGCCTTCAGGGTTCCAACATGAGTCCACCAATTAAGTCCCTGATTAAGATAAAGTTTGTTCTCCTGAAATCCAGGGCAAGTCCTCTGCTACCCTTCTACCTCATACCCCTCAGGACCTTTGCTCCACTATTTAATGTTCAATACAGCCAAGGCTACCATTGATTAGAACATCCTCAACAGGTTCTTCCTTATTAGTGAATACAACCTCAAGATATGCATCATCTCTGGTTGGTGCAGGTGTGCCAAGAACAAAGAGATGCCCCAGCAGCATCCCTTGGTCCCCTGGGTGCTACCCACCCTGTGAACCAGTCTGTAAACTGCCAAATATCCGTTTGCAGGACATACTCATACATCTTTAGGTTGTGGCAGCTATTTGCCCAGGCAAAGAGCAAAGAGAAGCCACACACAGGATTAATTCCTTCTTGCAAGCCTACAGTCAGAATGCTTTCCAAGAATGAGTGACTTAGCTCAGGAACACTGTCTACTTCACATTCACAGCAAGACCACTTCACTGAAATACAGGAGGAGGCTATGCCACCATTTCAGGGAGAAAGGCTTTATTCTAAGTAGATGTCACAATTGACATCCCAAAAGCACTGGGTTGGATTTTCTGCACATAGAATAGCTTGACACTGTAAAACTGCATCCATGAAAAATGAAATATAAAATAATGGAAGTACATGTACCTTTCCATTTATTGTGTTTGAGCACTTCAGATCACTTCTTGAGAAGGGGTCAAGAGAAATCAAGTAAATGGTCTGTACCTATCTAGTTATCTGTCCAAGGTTATAACAATGGGTACAGCTTCCAGCTCTTTGCCAAATTTAGTTGAGTAATAAAAATAAGTAATTTAAGACTGTTACCAGGATCTTGAATATCTTGTAGTCTGAAGATATCTTGCTGTCCCGCTGCTGACTCTTTAAAATTACTTCTTCAGGGAGGTACCTTCATGGGCTGTGCTTTTGAGGAGATATACGAGTTTTGTTTCAACTAGCTCCTACATTTCCCAAAACACACACGTTCCTCTTCCAAACACTTCCTTATTTTTCTGACTATTAATTCTCTATGGCTTTACTCAAAGAGAGTAGTCACAAACTCACCACACTGTTTGCATGCTGATTTTTCAGACAGACACCACAGAGCTCTGTTCTGCACATGTTTACTTTTTTTTTTTTTTTTTTTTGAGGTTTCCAATTATCTGCATTCCTGTTCACAAAATAAATAAGCAAGGTATATAATGTTCAGTAACTTTAAGGATCAGAAAAAAATTACAAGATTTTTTCCTCAGGGAAGGAGACAATACTCAGTTTTAGAAGAGGAATAATGTGAAAAATATAATAAATAGACTTTTTGTGTTGAGAAATTACGTAGCGGTAAGAGAAAGATTGAAGAATGAAAGAATTGAAATTTGAATTTGAATTTCAATTGCTAACTTCTACTGTATGCATTATGATTTTAGTTAAACAAAGAAGGCATGTGAAGCCATAAGAATACATGAAAACAGTTTGTGCAGACTTACCAGTTCAATGATTGAAGTCTCATTTCATTTAGTAGAAATTCAACTTTGTAGAGCATATCTGAAATTCAGCTATTTTACATAGTGGTAAATGGCAGATCAAAGTCATGCTGATAAATTCAGTGCTTTGGGATATGATCTAATTTACAACAAATTGGTTGGTTCAACAGAAATTGGAATAGATATTCAGGTAAAAGAAACAATAATTATGAAGCATCACAGAAACCTATGTTATAAAGTTTGGATTCTGCTGCAGATAAAAATACTCAAAACTATACTTGGATGAGGAATGGAAAGGCAGAATAGTCTCATTTGAATCAGTAGCAGAAATAATAAATTGAGGAAAACTCCAAAAATCTGCAAGTAACTGTTGAGTTATCCCCTAAACAGCAAAAAAAATCCATTATTGACAATGCTTGCTGGGAATAATGTCTTTTGGCTCTACAAAATGCCTGAGAAATTCTTTGCCAGGAAGCACACAGGCTTCCATAATCTCTCTGGGTTCTGCTGCTGGAGAAACAGTACCTTAATATGGACCTTCCCATCTGAAAAAGAGCAGTTTTATAAGATTCTGAAGGAAAAGATTTGGGTCATTCCTGAGAGACTTGTTGTCTGGGGAAAGCAAGTGAACTATTTAAGCATTGTCTGGTAAGAAAAAGAAACTTATTTCCTGAAGACTCTGTCTCTCTCAACTTAATAAATACCTTGTACTACTAAGTGCTATACTAGTCTTTCATGCAATTCGGAAATGAAAGAAGATATAATCATGCTCTGATCAACATATGTTGGGAATTTTTATATTAAACCTTCAATTATTGTAATCTCATGAACAGTTTTTTAGAAATTTTCTGGTTAGCATTACATTTATCTATGCTCTGGTGTCAATGCATGTGACTCTTATCGCCGTACTTGCTTACACTGTACATTTTTGGTGAAAAATAATAATTAATGAAAATATCTGAATGTTTGTAAAGCAATTACTGAAATTTTTACTTTATATTTCCAAACAGAAAGTGAATCAGTCTAATGGAATTAATGCAGTAACTACAGATGCAGATCAATTATAGCTTCCATGTTTATGCACCTTACCATTCAGATTACTATAAAAAATGGTATTTCTTTACAATGGTTATTATCACATTAGAAGAACCAAAACCTTTACAAAAATGTTTATGGAATAATAGCAGATGTAGGAAAAAAAAAAAGACTTCTGAGTCCAATATCCTTGAAAATTATTTCTATGTAACAATCTACTCACTGGAAGTTTCTGAGTTGACAGGAAACACATCCGACACACACGTGTGACTCTGCAGGGTGAGGATAGTCAGAGAACAGAAAACTAATCAAGCTGGTTGGGTGATGCTGCATGGAAACAGATGAGAACCTGCACATACACTATGCAATTTAGTCATGCAGGGCTCTTCTCCCAGCATTTCCAACCCTTTCTCTAATAATAATCTGTCTGAAGTTTCACTCTTTTTCCAGCATAGGATGGAGAACTGAAGTTCAATATCCTACTTTCACATATATAGAGGTAATTTAATTTCTTGTGGCCATTCATATAAGGCTGATACAAAGAAAAAACACAATCAGAATGTTGAAGAAGCTCAGTTCCAAAAACCATGGCTTCCTACTTCCAGAAGCTTTTTTCTCTCATAGTGTTCAAGAACAAAAATAAACCAAGGTTCTCATGTCACAGTAAAATTAATACAGAAAATACTGTACTGGGTCTGGCTCATATGGAGATAATTTTCTTAAGGGTATCTTGCGTGGTTCTGTGGTTTGGGTTTGTGACTGGAGAGTGTTGGTAACACACGGACATTTTGACTACTGCTGAGTAGTGCTTGTGCCCACGACACATTCAAAAATCCTCAGGCACTGACAGAATCCTTTAGGTTCATGACCCAGAACATCTTGTGATCTCTCATGACAACTAGCATGCTCTCATAAGATACAGTGAAATCTGTAACAAATATTCTGTTTTAGACACATCCTGATTCAGACAGAATGCTGGTTCCAGTACCAGTTCATTCCTCAGACGATAAAATGATACTGCCTTCATATCATTAAAGCAGAAGCAAGGGAAAAGAAAACCTGAACAGATTGCATATTAATTTAGGATTTCTCTTTCTACCAAGTGGTAAAGATTAATCAGCTTATTCTTTGTTCATTTGTATTTTCATGGATAATTATTAAACATTTGATACTGTGAATCACACATAAAAAGAGGATGCAAATATTACTGGACTATTTTTATATTTGAAAATTTATCAAGTCGATATATGTCTTTCACAAAATTATGTTATATAAAAAGGGTTTTTTTCAAGTTTGTTGAAAGGGGTTTTTTTAAGGTTTTCAACTTGTTTGAAATATCATAGCTTTTCAGAAAGAAGAGATTTACTTCTCTCCTTTTAAAGTAACTTCATTAAGGAAATTATTTGGGAGCAGGTCAGTATTATCTGACCTAATGAATTCACAAACTTGACTAACACAATAAATTATACAGAAGGAAGGACTTCAGATGCTATAAAAATAATTTCAACTCCCACAAGAAAATGTTATCTTTGAATTTACTTAAGAACTCTTACCCCTTTCTCTCCTACCTAATTCAAATAATCATGTACGTTGCAGTGCATTATCTAACAGATGTTTTCAGAATTTTTGCTGGTTTTACTGTCTAACCCATAAAATTTATCATACTGTCCATTTGGAGTATTGATTTTCTGCGCTGTTTGAGACATGAAACAGAATAGAAGATGCAACTTGTATCAGCTGAAATACAAGTACCAAAGTTGTTCATTTGTCAGCTACTTTAAGAAAATTATCAAGAAAAAAATAGAGGGTTTAGAACATTTATCTCTGTCACATTCATTGACTTAACTATTACAAGTTAGTCTTGATAAAATAAAATATTCCTTTCTGTGCCTAAACACTTAGGAAATACCTGAGGGAATAAAAAGAGCAAGAATTGGTAACAAAATACATCACCTTTTACATCTGTAGTTCTCATTTCTCATGTACTCTGCTTAACAAGTACTTAACCTACAAATCCATGGCTTTTGGGGGCTTACTATCAGGTAACTTATGTTTCAATTTCAGGATCTGTATGGAAAACAACATTTAGATGCCATGGAGTCTTTCTTTTTCTGCAGTATATTCTTGTGTTCACATTGCAACAGTCAGAGAGGAGAGAACATGACATGAGAAGAAGGTGGCACAACCAAAGCTTGTGTGATCCTGAAGACGATAAAGTCAACCAAAATACATTTTTCACACTTGGATATACCATATATCATTAAATAAAATAAAACATTCCTCTATCAACCTAACACCTAAAGCAATGATTTTGGCAGTTTTGCTGCAATTACATTGGCCAACAAATCTAATGTTTAGGTCTTTTGATGAGGTTTAGCTTAGTTTAGGGACAAATTTTGCAACACTGCTTAATTTAAACTTTTCATAGTTCACTGATTTGCCCTTTATGCTCACTTAAGTTTCTTGTAATCCTCACAACACAATCTTCAGGGATTTTTTTCCTCAAGAGAAATAACAGCACCTTTTTATTCTTGACTTTGAACCAGTTAGAAATTTGCTTGATATGTCAGCTCTAAAAATTACATAACTATATCTTAACTGCATACTGTACAGGAGCTGCTGAAATGGTGCACTGTTTCTTCTATAGATAGTTGAAAACTAAATTATGCAATTTTAATGACAGCCCAGGGAGCTTCTTTGCTTGCCTGAACATCCAGACATCTGCTAACTGTTGCTATCTGGATGGCTCTAAGGAAGGTGTTAGTGGATAAAATTTTATTACTCTTGCTCTAAAGAAAGTTAGAATCAGAGAACCAGGAAGGTCAGTTCCTAACTTAAACATTTATGAAGACAGAAACAATTCCTTCATTCTATGCACTTTTATGTGCATCTGCTGAAGAGAGATTGGATACAAAGGATAAGGACATCTCTATTCTGGCAGTAGAGCAGATAAGTCATTCTTATGCACCAATAATATCCTTTAAATTGGCATAATGATAAGTAGATAAGACCTTAATGCAAGACCAAAAAAATAGTCACATGCAAACAAAACTCTCTTCACTTCATGTTTTTTCCCTCCTAGATCATGATAAAAAGCCCATGATACAGACCTTTGGGCCAAAATACGTATAATACATCAGGTTCATGAAATGTGTAAAACTTTAAACAAGGGTGGGGCAGAGTAGTGTCTATGAAATATTAAAATCATTTTCTTAGGAGAATGGTCCTACAGAGGATGATTCAACAGAACACAGGCTTCTAAGTTCATCTAAAATTTAGCTGAAAAGTGCTGAAATACTTAAAACTTTTCTTGTTAGGTAACAGCTATGTCTCTGACAAATTTTTATTCTTAAAATGCAACTCAAGATACCAAACATGAGACAGTTATTTTTATATTTCAATTAATCCCATTCAACACAATTTTCTGTTACAAAGCAGAATGTGTAGTGTTCACTTAACTAATTTGCCTACAATTCAGCTTTTATTCAAAGGAAAGGAAGGAGTAGAGAATGGAGGTGATAGTAAAGATATAAGTATTGTTAAGTGCAAGGTTCAAAAAGCCATATACTTAGACTTCAGATGATGTCTCCAGATTTCTATAAAAAACTCAGTTCCCTTTAAAAAAATATGGTAATCTAATCAATAATGTAATGAATGATCTTATCAATTATTAGAAGCAGTACTAAAATTTCTTACAAAGCCTTCTCTTCTCATGGCATTTCCATAATTTCAGAGTCATCAGAGTAATTCAGAGTTTCCCACTCAAATACATCCGGGAGTAATTAATTCAAATCCAGCCATAATAGTGACGTACTTTATCATTTAATCCAATATGATTTTTTGCATCTAAGTATTATCTTTTCTTCAGAAGAAAAACTGAACTGCATTAATTTATTTTTATGAACTAGAGGAATTCTGACCATCACATTTTAATTACTTTCTGTATAAGATTCCTAAGTCTTCACTCTTGTTTTGATCAAATGATAGCATTTCCAAAGTTAGCAAAGATAAACCTGAATAACAGTGAATAAAATAATGAAGTCATTTAATTTGATTAAAGATTTTAACAATTTCACACCAACAAGGATAATGAAAAGTTCTTTTAATGTGTTTAAGTGGTTATTGGAATCTTAAATAAATACCAGACTCAGTGTAAGGTGGCTCTGTGAGCCTGAAAGAAGACTGCTGTTATAAAGCAACAAATCTTAATGGTTTTATTTTAGAATTCTTTCAAGGCAAAATTTTTGTGAGACACACTACTCTACCATGCAAATCTGGGTGCCTCTTAATTTCTGCCTCAGTTAAAACCCAGACATTGCAAGCAGAAAATACGTTGTTATAGATAGGAAAACATTGATTATGAAAGTCTTTAATTCTAAAATACTTTTATGTTTCACATAAATTTACTTCCAATCATCGTCATGCAACAGAAGCTTAATATAATAAAACTAAAATTACATCAGAACACAGAAATATATAGATTGCCTCACCAGCTGAAAATTCCTCAAATTATTACATATGCATCCTAGAAGTATCTCTTGGCAGTGAAGTTGAATGAAAATAGAACTTGTCACTAAAATAGTTCAGCTGATAAATGTATCCATCCACAAAATCATATAAAAACCTATTGAGACAAACGACAAAAAGAAGTACAGAGGGGACAATGTAGGACTTATAATGAGTTTAACTGCCAGCTAAGTTGTTGAGCTGCAGAGCACAGAAATACTAAACTCTGCCTTGGGATTTGGGGGTTTTATGTGTGTGATCTTCCAATAAGAAATGTTAAAATCTTTTCATCTGGATATAATTTCACATATAATTAATATTAGCTACCAGTGTAGCAAAAGAGATGCCCACATTTATTTTACAAATAGAAAAACAAAATAAAAGGAATTAAAGTATAAGACACAGTATAAGCCATGACTGGCCTAAAAATCAGAACTTAAGGTACATTAGCATTAACTCAACAGGGCTCAGATTAACTGGATTGGCTCAGGATAAAAGTCTATTTTTATTAAAATTACAAAAGCACCGAGTGAATGATGTGTAAGGGAAAATACATGAGTTTGTTCACCAAACTTCAGCTACCCAAAAGTTTTGGTTTACATAAAGCTAATCTAGTTGCTAGGATTCCCTCTGCTGTCATAAGGGAAGACAGGCAACTCCAAAGTGAAATTCACCCTAAATTGTCCAGTTGCTACAAAATCTGTTAAGGTGTGAACACATCTGTTCATTTTTAAGTAACTTAAGATAAATGTCCTCTTATGAGGTAGCAGTAGAAAACTTTGAAATACTGATAGAAAAGTAATAAATTATTGTTTGCATAATTCAATTTCTTGCTATGTTCACCTAGACAGATAGAGAACAAACGCAAAATAAATGCTACAAAGCCAGAACTCTAAGCAGCCATGCAGTGACACATTTCAAGAATGGCCAGTATGTCTTGAACTCTTGCTTCACATAATCCTATGTTGCACTTCAAAGCAGGGTTCTAAAGCACTGGGATTACTCTTGTCTGAATTGTGATATGGTGTGAGGCTCAGTAAAAAAAAAAAAAAAAAAAAAAAAACCAAACAAAAAAAAAACTATGTCTGTGTCATATTTATAGAGAAAAAGTAAGTTTCCATCTCTTTGTTGTGGTAACATGGGATTTCTTAGGCATTTCAACAAGAGAAAAAGTTTATCTCTAGGGTTCAGAAATAGAAATTAGAACTAGAATAATTTACCTTTTTTTTCTGTCCTCCTTAACTAGAGGCAAGTTGTTGACTCAAGTCCCGGAGGCTACAAGAAACTTCAAACATTACTTAATTAAAGAAGGTCTGATGCAAAGACATTTGAAAAATATAAAGGTATATGAAAGTGCACTTTATAAAGTATTTCAACTACTGAGCAGTAATATATTACAAAGGTTAATTAGTAGACTTACTGAGCATTTGTTGGTGTTCCTTTACTGTACCAAAACTATGATGAGACATAGACATGTTGCAATTTAAAATTGAAATACAATGTCCAGGGCACTTCATTTACAGCAGTGATGTTACTTTTTCCTTTGAAATTTGTCTGGTCACATCATTCACCCCATTAATCATTTAGAGTGTTTTCAAGTATGGTTGTTCACATTTTTTAAATTTTCTTGCTGTGGCATTAATGTTAAAATCAATCAAGTGACAAGACTATTTTCCCAAAACATTTACTTTAAAGAAAATTTTAGGAGCTTGTGAAAAAAGCAACAAAATTTTTATATGCAAAGTAATCAGATTTGAGAATAATTCACTGCCAGTGGTCATTTAAACTAATATGATATTTTGTCTTTGAAAAGTCACGAAGATCAGGGAGACATCCCAAAAAAGGCTAGTATTGCCCCTATCCACAAGGAAATTACAGGCCCAGCTGTCAAATGAAGTCAATGATTAGGAGAAGCCAGCACAGATTGACCAAGGACAAATTGTGCTTGACAAACGTGATTGCCTCTTACAACAAATGAACCTG